>WHWC01000041.1:0-274547 GCA_019426215.1 Buddleja alternifolia | reverse complement strand
CTGCTGAATCAACTCAAATTCACATGCTTTGAGCTCTGAAAAGGCATCTTCTGGAGTTAGGAGATCTAACATATTTGATTCTCTCATAGCAGTTGTCTTCATCAAGAATTTACTTGGTAAGCTTCTGAAGATTTTTACTATCATTTCCTGATTTTGTAAATCCATTCCCAACGATGTGAGGTCTGCAACCAAAGTTGTGAACCTGATGTCCAATTGCTCTAAGGTTTCATTTGGCAACATCTTGAATCCATTAAACTTTTCTTTGGCAATGGAAAGCTTATTTTCCTTAATCTGTGCTGAACCACTACAAATTGTAGCCAATTTATCCCATATTTCTTTAGTGGTTTTGCACGACTTAATTTTGTTGAAAAGATTGTCATTATCACCAATAGCTGTATATAGAGCGTTACGACCAACATTATCCAAATTTGCTCTTCGACGCTCATCTGAAGACCATTCTTGTTTTGGTTTTTCAACGTAACCATCTGGAGTTTCTTCCGTTGCTCCAGGCACTCTAGTGACAACTTTGTATATTTTGATTGGCCCATCTGAAATAATATCACACATGTCATCATCACATGAACATAGATATGTAAATGCTTTGACTTTTCATGTGTCAAAATTTGATTCGGTCAGCTTGGGAACTTTAGCAAATGTCATATTTAAAATTTAAAGCAACTAGATTTTGAAAGAAGATCTAAACATGCAGCTACGCTTGGAAATTTTAAAATTTCAACTTTGACCGCTCTGATACTACTTGTTGGTCCCAAGTGGCATACGAAAGGGTCTAGAAGGGAGGGGGGTTGAATAGACCCTGAAATCTTTTTCGACTTCAAAAAATTTTCGTATTGAAAAGGTATATTTGGACGCTTGAGATAACAGACGCTTGACTGAAGCGTCTACTTTGAAACTTAGGCGCTTGGTGAAGCGTCTCTTTTGAAGACTTGATTTTTAGAAAGTTAACTTAGACTTCAAGATTTGAATACAATAACCAAGTAGGTTTAAGCGTTCACTTCTTTTGATCAGTGTTAGCACAGCGGAATTGATTTTATAGTCTTCTCTTTGAAATATTTTAGCGTCAATTTAAACGATACTTAGTTGCTTAGCTTTTGATTGTGTTTTACTTAGTCAGTTTATGCAATGAGATGATAAAAGAAAATTGACTGTAAAGTAAATGACACAAAGTTTGTAAGGTTCGTTGGGTGGTGTAATCCCAACTACGTCTTTCTTCTCCTTGAACACTTGGAGGCAATCCTATATCGGGTAGTGCAAAATTAATTGAAGGCTCCGGTAGAGCTAATATATTGTTACCCGGAGGAATGCAATTTTATATTGATGAAGCATTATATTCTACAAAGTCTCAAAGAAATTTACTAAGCTTCAAAGATATCCGCCGAAATGGATATCATATTGAGACAACAAGTGATGACAATATTGAGTATCTTTACATCACTAATACAATATCTGGTAACAAATGTATATTGGAAAAATTGCCTGCATTTTCCTCCGGTTTGTACTACACGCATATATCTACTATTGAAACACATGTTATCAAAAACCAGAAATTTGCAAATAAAAATAAGTTTGTTGTTTGGCATGACCGTTTGGGCCATCCCGGATCAACTATGATGTGAAAGATAATTGAGAATTCATGTGGTCATCCATTGAAGAGCCAGCAGATTCTTCAATCGAATGATTTCTCATGTGCTGCTTGTTCACAAGGGAAGTTGATTATTCGACCATCAACAACAAAAGTAGGAAGTGAATCTCTTACGTTTTTGGAACGTATTCAAGATGATATTTGTGGACCAATGCACCCGTCGTGTGGACCATTTAGATATTTTATGGTTTTAATTGATGCATCAACAAGATGGTCACATGTATCTTTGTTATCAACTCGCAACCTGGCGTTTGCGAGATTGCTTGCTCAATTGATTAGACTACGAGCACATTTTCCTGATTATCCAATTAAGAAGATACACCTTGATAATGCAGGTGAATTTACTCCCAAAACGTTCAATGACTATTGTATGTCTATTGGAATTGATGTTGAACATCCTGTAGCACATGTTCATACACAAAACGGTCTAGCAGAATCGTTTATTAAGCGTATGCAGTTAATTGCAAGACCTTTACTTATGAGATCAAAACTTCCTATTTCTTGTTGGGGACATGCTATTTTGCATGCAGCAACACTTATTCGCATAAGGCCAACAAGTTATCATAAGTTCTCCCTATTGCACTTGGTTTTTGGTCAAGAACCAAATATTTTCCATCTAAGAATTTTTGGATGTGCGGTATATGTTCCAATTGCTCCACCACAAAGCACTAAGATGGGTCCTCAAAGGAAATTGGGAATATATGTTGGATTCGAGTCTCCATCGATAATAAAGTATCTAGAGCCATTGACTGGGGATTTATTTACGGCTCGATTAGCTGATTGTCATTTTGATGAATCAGATTTCCCAACAATAGGGGGAGAAAATAAGCAGCTGGAAAAGAAAATTAGTTGGAATAAATTATCTTTATCTCATCTTGATCCTCGAACAAAACAAAGTGAAATGGAAGTACAAAAGATAATTCACTTGCAAGGTTTAGCTAACCAACTGCCAGACGCATTTACTGACCTAAAAAAAGTGACTAAGTCACATGTACCAGCTGTTAATGCTCCAGTAAGAATTGTTGTCCCTGAAGGTCAAAGTAATGAGTCTACTGCACGGCTGAAGCGTGGTAGACCTATCGGTTCCAAAGATAGTCATCCTCGAAAAAGAAAAGGAGCTAAGAATCAAGATGGTCTAATCGAGGATAAAATAACTCCAAAAGAGTCCCCAGTCATAACTACTATTTCGGTTCCAGAAGAACCTCATGTACCTGAAAATTGTGAAAATAATGAGATCTCAATCGATTATGTTATGAACGGGAAACGATGGAATCGAGATGAAGTCAACGTTGGTGATAAATTTGCATATAATGTAGCGCTAAATATGATGAATGATAATGAGGATCAAGAACCAAAGTCTGTTAATGAATGTCGACAAAGAAATGATTGGCCAAAATGGAAAGACGCAATTGAGGCAGAGTTAAACTCGCTTGCAAAACGAAAAGTTTTTGGACCTGAAGTCCGTACACCTGAAGATGTAAAGCCAGTAGGATACAGATGGGTATTTGTGTGAAAACAAAATGATAAAAGTGAAATCGTAAGATATAAGGCACGTCTTGTTGCCCAAGGGTTTTCGCAATGACCTGACATAGATTATGAGGAGACTTATTCTCCTGTGGTGGATGCAACTACTTTTTGTTATATAATAAGTCTGGCAGTGCATGAAAAACTTGATTTGCGTCTAATGGATGTTTTGAACTACTCCTATTTGTATGACCCGCTTGATAATGATATATATATGAAAATCCTTGAAGGATTTAATATGCCTGAAGCATATAAATCAAGTTCTCGAGAACATTATTCAATTAAATTAAGTAAGTCATTGTATGGACTGAAACAATCTGGACGAATGTGGTATAATCGTCTCAGTGAATATTTGTTGAAGGAAGGATATAAGAATGATCAAATTTGTCCTTGTATTTTCAAGAAAAAATCTGGAAATGAGTTTGTTATAATTACAGTTTATGTTGACGATTTAAATATCGTTGGAACTCCTGAAGAGATTCAAAAAGTTGTTAATTGCTTAAAGAAAGAATTTGAGATGAAAGATCTTGGAAGAACAAAATTTTGCCTGGGCTGCAAATTGAATATTTAAATAACGGAATTTTTGTATATCAAGATGCTTATGTGTCAAAGGTGCTAAAGCGATTCTACATGGATAAATCACATCCATTGAGCACCTCAATGGTCGTAAGGTCACTAGATGTGAACAAAGATCCTTTTCGACCTCGAGAAAGTGATAAAGAACTCCTTGGTCCTGAAGTACCATATCTAAGTGCAATCGGTGCACTAATGTATCTTGCTTGTCATACTTGACCTGATATAGCATTCGTTGTTAATCTATTAGCAAGATATAGTTCTTCTCCTACACGAAGGCATTGGAATGGTGTTAAACAGGTACTCCGCTACCTTAGAGGAACAATTGATATGGGCTTGTTTTATTCAAATGTACACACGTCCGAATTGATTGGATATGCAGATGCTGGATATATGTCTGATCCTCATAATGGTCGTTCACAAACAGGCTATTTATATACATGTGGTGGCACAGCCATTTCATGGCGATCTATGAAACAAACTATATCGGCCACATCATCTAATCATGCAGAAATCTTGGCTATTCACGAGACAAGTCGAGAATGTGTTTGGTTAAGATCCATGATTCAAAACATTCGAGGGACTTGTGGTTTATCTTCTGGAAAAATGATCCCGACAATCTTATATGAAGATAATTCCGCATGTATCGCACAATTGAAAGAAGTGTACATTAAAGGAGATAGAACAAAACATATTTCACCAAAGTTCTTTTTCACTCACGATCTTCAGAAGAATGGTGATATCAATGTTCAACAAATCAGTTCTAGTGATAATCTTACTAATTTGTTCACCAAGGCACTTCCCACAGCAACATTTGAAAAACTAGTCTACAATATTGGCGTGCGTAGACTTAAAGATCTTGACTGATATTGTCATGAGGGAGAGATAATACGCGCTGCATTCTTTTTCCCTTAACCAAGGTTTTTCCCACTGGGTTTTCCTGGTAAGGTTTTTAATGAGGCAGCATCTGATTACGTATTGATATGTACTCTTTTTCTTTAACTAGGTTTGTTAGGAATTTCATGTTAGATGTTTTGATGATGACAATTAGGATTTTGTGTTAGACCCCAAAATATGTAAGTTTGATTTTAGTAGAAAATTTGTATAAGCCTTGAAGCGTTAGTTTTGTAATAGGCTTATTAGGCTTTGTTTTATTTTGCTTTAGATTGTTAGGCTAAGTAGTCTTAGGCTGAGCGTCTGATAATTTCTGAGTGAATTTATCAGTGGTAAAGTTCGAAGACTCAAGCGCCTGTTTTCTGAAAAAAGATAAAAGTCTCCAAGCGTCCAATTGACCAGCTACATCAAGCGTTTCCTTATGGGACAAAAGTATGTCACCTGAATTTATTTCTAAATCCAGAAGGAGTTTAATGCAAATATTCTCGAAGCATTAAGTACCAACGGATATTTAATTCAAATGCATTAAATGCTGATAAGAGCATTAAATGTGATAAGCACTTTCAGACGTACGGAGAAGCCACCCTATTGGACTGTCAACTATCTCAGACTGCAGCACCAACTTTTGTGCAGCAGATTTTCAGGTAAAAGGACAAAAGTTGTTCACTCGCGGAAGTGAGAGACACGCGCCTGTGCATGTGTCAAACGGACACTTTCTCCAAGAATGCCTATAAATAGGACTTCAACAACAAGCCAAACATAGAACAATTAATCTTCAAGTCGAATTGTTGTTGCATTGAAGTCTCATTCCTTAAACTCTCAGAAAAGCCAGAATTTTCAAGAAAACATTCCCTTTGCTTTTCTTCAATCCTGAGACAATCAACAAATATCTCAAACATTCTTTTCGAAGAAACCACTTTCCTACTGAGATATTTCCAAGTTGTTTGAACTTCATCAAAATCAAACAAACCGCTTTAGAAAAACCCATCCAAGCCTCGCGATCTGTGTGAAGTCGAAGTTGGATACTTGCATCATTTCTGGGTGAAAGAAGCAAGGAGATTGAAGTGATTTGGAGCAGAAATCTGTGTGATCAAGGAGCTCAGTCATCGACATCTATCTCTCCCTATTGTGTAGAAGATTCTGTGTGATTCTTTGAGAATCACTTTAGTGGATTGCCTCCAGTTTCAAGGAGAAGAAGGACGTAGTGGGATTACATCACCCAACGAACCTTACAAATATTGTGTTATTTACTTTTCAGTCAATCATCATATCATATCATTGCATAAATTGACTAAGTGAAATACAATCAAACGCTAAGCAACTAAGAAACTTCTGGTGACGCTAAATCTTTCAAAAGAAGACTAGAAAAATCATTCCGCTGTGCTAACACTGATTAAAGAACTGAATGCTTAAACCCACTCGGTTAAAGTATTCAAATCTTGAAGTCTAAGTTAACTCTCTAAAAAGAGTCTTCATCAGACGCTTAACCTAAGTGTCTATATTTCTAAGAAAACGCGTAGTCAAGCGTTCCCTTTTCAAGCGTCCAAAACCATTTTAATACGAAATCTTTTTGAAGTCGAAAAAGATTTCAGGGTCTATTCAACCCCCCCCCCCTTCTAGACCCTTTCGTATGGCACTTGGGACCAACAAGTGGTATCAGAGCGGTTAAAATTGAAATTTCAAAATTTCCGAGCATCACTGCTTGTTTAGATCCTTTCTTTCAAAAATCTAATTGTTTTTTAAAATTTAGATATGGCATTTGCTAAAGTTCCCAAGCTGACTGAATCAAGTTATGACACATGGAAAGTCAAAGCATTTACATATCTCTGTTCATGTGATGATGACATGTGCGATATCATTTCAGATGGGCCAATCAAAATATATAAAGTTATCACAAGAGCGCCTGGAGCCACAGAAGAAACTCCCGATGGTTACGTTGAAAAACCAAAACAAGAATGGACTCCAGATGAGCGTCGAAGAGCTAACTTGGACAATGTTGGACGTAACGCTCTATATACGGCTATTGGTGATAATGACAACTTATTTAACAAAATCAAATCTTGCAAAACTACTAAAGAAATATGGGATAAGTTAGCTACGATTTGTGGTGGCTCAGCCCAAATCAAAGAAAACAAACTTTCCATTGCCAAGGAAAAGTTTAATGGATTTAAGATGCTACCCAATGAAACGTTAGAGCAATTGGATATAAGATTTACAGCTCTAGTTACAGAACTTACATCGTTGGGAATGGATTTACAGAACCGAGAAATGGTGGTCAAAATCTTTAGAAGCTTACCAAGTAAATTCTTGATGAAGACAACCGCTATGAGAGAATCAAATATGCTGGATCTTCTAACTCCAGAAGACGCCTTTTCAGAACTAAAAGCATTTGAGTTCGAGTTGAATTCTGCCAGTGATATTGTGAGTAGTCCAGTGATTGAATCTGGAGCGCTTATTGCATCAATCAAGGGCAAATCGGGTAATAAAGGAAAGAATTCAGATATCAATGAGGAAGAAGAGTTGGCTTTGCTGAATAGATTCAGGAAGTTTTTGAGATATGAAAAGAAGGGAAAAGGTTTCAATAATCAAGGACAAAGTTCATATCAAGCGCCCACTCCAGTACAACAACAGTACCAAGCGCCTCAGTATTCTGCTCCGTCACCCCAAGCGCCTGCTCAATATCAAGCGTCTACTCAAAATATCTCAGCACCCGTGGTCTCAAAGCCACACACTGCAAGGTTATCAAATGAACAAAAGATGAAAACTAATCTTTGTTATAATTGCAGGAAACCAGGGCACTACCAGGTAAATTGCCCTTATCCAAACGTATCCAAGCCCTCAAGGCAGGAGTACTTGGATAGAAACCAATTCAGGAGCAACCTTCGGCAACAAGGTTTGTTAGCGGAATCAGAACCAGCATCCGCACCTGAAGATTTAGAATCATCAGACGAAAGTAGTGATGATGATGAGCCATTAGATGACTCAGCGCTCATATGTCTCATGGCCAGAGATGATGAAGCGTCTCCTGAGGTAATCAATGAATTATCAATTCCTCTTTCTTATGATGAATTACTTGACAAAGTCAGAGAATACTACAATGAATGTCAAGAAGCTGCCAAAATATATCAAAATGATCTCGTAATTATTTCATCACTCACTAAAGATAAAGTAACGCTCAGAGCAGAGTTGCGAATTCAGCAACAGTGCATTGAGAAAAACCAATCGCTTGAGAGTGAAGTTATTCAATTAAAAGGTGATCTTGATATAATAGTCAAGAGAGAAGCTGATCTGATGGCTAGACTTGCCAAGTCAGAACAGCTCGTCTCATCGTTGTCCAAAGCATCCAGAAAGCTCGACAATGTGACTGAAGTAACAAGGTTATTGGAGAAAAGACCGTTTAGGATGCAATAAATTCGGTAAACAACCAAACAAACCTAATGTTACGGCAAACAACAAAGGAAAGGGTGTTTTCTTTGTTGAGAAAGGTTCACAAGGTCAAAATCAAAATGAACCAAGTGACAATGGTAAGAGGCCAAATGAGAAAGTCAAAACTGACTCAGGCAAGGGTAAAACTAAGGCAAATGATTCACAAAGACGGGTTTATCCAAACGCTCAAAAAGCTAAAGATAAGACTGACAACTGTGAATCAAGCGCTAAGCGTCCAGCACCAAAAGTGCAACCCAAGGCAGTGCCAAGGAAATACCATTGTCAATATCCAAGACAGTCAAGATTATATTATCGATACTATGATGATTATGATTATGACTATGATTATGATTGTCATTATAATCAAGGATATTATTATACACCCAAAAAGCACACACAACACAATATGAAACCCAAAAAGGCCAATATTCCTACAATGAAGACTAGGCAAATATGGGTTCCTAAAGTTCTAATTCAAACTGACAATGTTACTAATGTTAAAGGACCCAAGCAACAATGGGTACCTAAACAGAAATAGAACTTCCTTCTTGAGTGCAGGTACCTAGAGCTAGAGTCGATACATCTGTTTGGTACTTCGATAGTGGATCGTCAAGGCACATGACTGGTTCCAAGGATCTTCTGATCAACTATCGAGCTGCCAATGGTCCTCAGGTTGTATTTGGTGACAACTCCAAAGGTAAAACCAAGGTAGGGTAGGTACTGTGCATAGGGGGAACATCATGATAAGTGATGTTTATTTTGTTGAGGGTCTGAAGCATAATTTATTAAGCATAAGTCAATTTTGTGATAAAGGCTTTGAAGTCATATTCTCAAGTGACTGTTGCTATATAAATGACGCTAAGACTAAGTCTACTAAATTGAAAGGAAAAAGAACTAACAACGTATATTTGGTAGATTGGGGTTCAACACTTGATAACAACCCAACATGCTTTGTTGCTAAAATGAATCTAAAAAGGGTTGGTTATGGCATAGAAAAATGAACCACCTAACTTTAAAACAATCTCTCAGCTTATAAGTCAAAATCTTGTAGAGGGATTACCAAATGGACCATTTCACAAGGATCGCCTTTGTGACGCTTGTCAAATGGGTAAACAAGTTAAGTCATCGTTCAAGAGAAAACCTCATCTATCTACCTCTAGAATACTTGAACTACTTCACATGGATCTGTTTGGACCTGTTCAAACAACCAGTGTAAGCGGTAAAAAGTATACTTTGGTGATAGTAGATGATTTCTCTCGATTTACTTGGGTGGAATTTCTGTCATCCAAAGATGAAACATGTGACAAGTTAACAACGCTTATTCGACAACTTCAAACATTGAAAGATCTTAAAGTTGCGAGAATAAGAAGTGATCACGGTACTGAGTTTACTAACAAGGTTGTTGAGAAGTTTTGTGCAGAAAATGGAATACACCATGAGTATTCAGCTCCCAGAACTCCCCAACAAAATGGTGTTGCTGAGCGCCGGAACCGAACGCTTAAGGAAGCCGCTAGGACAATGTTAGCAGAATCCAAGCTTGCTCCTAGGTTTTGGGCCGAAGCGATCAACACTGCGTGTTACACTCAAAACCGTTGCATGATCAACAAACAGCATGGAAAAACTCCATATGAACTGTGGAAGGGACGTAAGCCAAATGTTTCATACTTTCACGTCTTTGGTTCTAAGTGCTTTATTCATAATAATGGATCCCAAAGCCTAAAGACTTTTGATCCTAAAGCGGATGAGGGAATCTTTCTAGGCTACGCCAAGAATGGGAAGAATTTTCGCATCCTAAACAAGGGCAAATCGAAGGTTGAGGAATCTATTCATGTTGTTTTTGATGATGCTAACCAAGAACCGAGTAAGGTTCATATAAATGATGTAGGAGTTGAAGATCTTTGTCATCAAGCGTCTAAGATCACTATTGATGAAGATACTGACGACGATGATGAGATCTCAGTGCCACCTCCTAAGATTACTCGTGAGATTACTCTGGACAATTTTATAAGAAATGCTGATGATCATGAAGAGAGTGATCATCAAGAGCAAACAAGGAATTGTGAATTTGAAGCGCCTACGCAAGAAGGTAGTCAAGCGTCTGATCCCCAAGCGCCTGTTAATCTCTTAACCCCTTCCAACCAGACAGACTATGGCTGCGAGATCATCCACCAGAGCAAATTATTGGAGATATTGGAGCGCCTGTTAGAACTAGAGCCGCTACAATCAATGAGGCTATGTTCGCAAGCTTTCTATCTCAGATGGAACCTAAGAAAGTGGATGAAGCGCTAAGTGATCCAAGTTGGATTGAAGCCATGCAAGAAGAACTTAATCAATTTGAGCGTAGTAAGGTTTGGACACTAGTACCAAGACCAACTCACCAAGGAGTCATTGGAACTAGATGGGTTTATAGAAACAAGATGGATGAGAACGGCATTGTAATAAGAAACAAGGCCAGACTCGTAGCTCAAGGTTATTGCCAAGAAGAGGGCATTGACTTTGATGAGACATACGCTCCTGTCGCCCGTCTTGAAGCAATCCGCATGTTTCTAGCGTATGCAGCGTTTAACAAATTTACAGTGTATCAAATGGACGTGAAGAGTGCCTTCCTGAATGGTAAACTCCAAGAAGAAGTATATGTGGAGCAACCACCGGGATTCTTCAACTACCATGGTAAGAGTATGGTGTACAAGCTAGACAAAGCACTCTATGGGCTTAAGCAAGCACCCCGAGCATGGTATGACACTCTCTCTATCTTTCTTATTGGTAAAGGCTTTTCAAAAGGCAGCGTTGATACAACGTTATTTAAAATTACTAATAACGAAGATATTCTCTTAGTCCAAATTTATGTCGATGATATCATTTTTGGCTCTACTAACAAGCGTCTGTGTGAGAAATTTTCGAAAATGATGCAAGAACAATTTGAAATGAGCATGATGGGTGAATTAACTTTCTTCTTAGGATTACAAGTTAAACAACTCCCTAATGGAATATTTATTAACCAAGCTAAATATACGAGAGACATGATTAAGAAATTTGGTATGGAAAATACATCATATTCAAAAATTCCAATGAGCCAAACGCTTAAGTTAGATAAAGATGAAAGTGGAAAGAAAGTTGATATCACTAATTATAGAGGTATCATTGGATCACTTCTTTATCTTACTGCTAGTAGACCTGATATCATGTTTTCGGTATGCATGTGTGCACGATTTCAAGCTGATCCTAAAGAGTCACACTTAATTGCTGCCAAGAAAATCCTTAAATACCTAAAAGGCACACAAAATGTGGGCTTATGGTATCCTAGGGATTCTCCTTTTGAACTAATCGGTTACTCAGATGCAGATTTTGCAGGTTGCAAAATAGATCGTAAAAGTACTAGTGGTACTTGTCAATTTCTAGGTGATAGGTTAGTTTCATGGCATAGCAAGAAACAACAATCCATAGCTACCTCCACAGCCGAAGCTGAGTATGTAGCTGCAGGAAGTTGTTGTGCACAAGTTTTATGGATGAGGCAACAACTTAGAGATTATGGAACAATCCTAGGTCCAACCCCCATTCTTTGTGATAACCAAAGCGCTCTAGCCATGACTCAAAACCCTGTTCTTCATTCCAGAACCAAACACATTGACATTAGATACCATTTCCTTCGTGACCATGTTCAAAAGAAAGATATCTCCATGCATTTTATTGGAACTGACAAACAATTGGCAGATATCTTCACCAAAGCACTCAACGAGCAACGCTTTCTCACTTTGAGAAGTGAACTAGGTATGATTGATTTAAACGCCTAATCATCAAGCATCATACTTTATTAGACATACAATTTAGGGGGAATCCACTTGGTTTATGTCTAAAAGTTTTCTTTACAAAACAAATGGTACAAGTTATCAAATTTAGGGGGAACCTTAAAATTATACTTGAACCTAACTAAGCGTCAATGATCAAAAACTTTCAGATGCATGATCATCAACGCTCAGTATTCTTTTGTGAAATATGTTGGACGCTAAACCATAAAAGGAATTTAGCTTTAAGCGTCCATATTGTCCCCAATAAGTCGCATTAAGCGTTGAAACTATTCCATTCAACACTTAATATAAAAATGATTTTAAAAATTCATGCATAAAACCTTTTTACACGCTTCTTGAAGTAGTGGATAGACTCAACAGTCTATTGTGTACTCTACCCACACACTTCTATCACATCAAACTGGCGGGTAATCAAAAACTTTTTCAAAATGACGATTCAGAGATAGCACGTGTTTGTGTACGTGTCAGTGTACAAACGGGCGCGTGCGTTACACTTTGAAAATGCCAAACGTTTCTAAAACTTTAATTCGGATGTCAAATATTCTTTTGAGAATTACCAAGTGTAACTTCTCTCTACTACGTAAAACTCGCGTCTGCGGTTAATGAATTCATGGCTGAGATTGAAACTCTTTACACGTGTGTTAATCCTACAGATATAAGAGAACACAAGTTTCAGAAATTTAACCTCTGTCATTTAAAAACACAATTTGCAGAAACTTCATTTACTCATACTAAAAAATCTCTGCAATTTTATTTTCTCTCTCTCTTAAAAGCAAACGCAAATCTCAGTTCATCTCTTTCACTAAAAATGGCACCAAAGAAATTTTCGTCTACTTCTGCCGAAGCTACCATCAAGGTTACTGAAGGCCTTGTCGTCGACTGGAAATTTTTGTATGAGCAACCTCAGATCAATCTAACAGATATGATGGATATGGTCGTCAAAGCTGGGCTCAAGTCATTCTTGACTCAATACTCGTATCTGTTTCCAACTGAAGTGGATATCTTCTGGAGGACTGCCAAACTCTCAGAGGACAAGAAGTCTATCTCTTGTCTAATTCCTCTATCCTCAAAGGAGCCTCCCAAGGAATTCACTCTGACTGCTGCCTCCATTACCGAGAACTTTAAACTCCCAAATGAGGGTGAGGCACTGGATTCTATTACTTTAAAACAGATCAAGGAAGCATGGACTACAATGAGTGCGTACGACGATGTACCCTACACTCAATATTTCGAAAAGAAAGACCTAGTGTCCAAATACCGGCTATTGGCTAATTCCTGCAGCAAGATCATAGAATGCCGAGTGGGAACCTTTGATAAGGTGAACCCAGTACAATTCCAGATGATGACTGCCATACTCTTGAACATCAAATTAACTGGAGTGAGTACGTTTTTGGAAGATTTTGGGACTGTTTAAGCGGCTCGAATAAACCATATGGGCTTGTCCTGAGTGACCTCTTATACAAATCACAGTGTGTATATTCTTCTGGTCTTCCGTTGAATAAGACCAAGTTGCTGGGAAAAAGGATTTTGAACAATCTCTTCAATCCTCCCAAAATTGGTGGTGCTGCCAAACCACTATCTAAGCGTCTGGAAGTACGTCAAGCGTCCGATAAAGAAGCGGAGCGTCCAGTGCCAGAAGAAGCTGTGAAGCGTCCGGCTGCAATCAAGAAAAGGGCTCCCAGAAAGCCCAAAGTTCAATTTGTCGCCTCCACTCAAAAGGATGATGAGGAAACTGATGAGGATGCAGAGGACAAGTTACCTCTCAAAAGAAGGAAGCTGGAAGGGATCATTAAACAAATAGACTTTGAAGAACCAGCTGTTGATCCTCCCGCTCCTCCGCCTAAACTCGTTGAAGGAGTCAACGTGAAGAAAATCTTCAAGCGTTCCAGGACTAGCAAGCGTCGAGCTACTCCCGTTCCTGAAGAGCCTGAGACTGTTGAGCCAAGCGCTCAAGTTACTGTTGAGCCAAGCGCTCAAAGTATTGCTGTTGAGACTAGTTCTCAGGGTAAGTTTATTTCTTCCCACAGCATCTCCTTTCCTACATCTGTAGAAGATCCTGCTCTTATAGAGGATAGTCCCTTTCTTTCAGCTATAGTTCCAGCTGCTGCTGAAGCGTCAACTGATATCATCCTGGATGTTGACTTGACCGAAGTCGTTACTATCGCTAAAGATGTTGCCGCAGAAGTTGCTGCAATTGAAGCTGAGGAACCTGCTGCTACAGAGGTTCAGACTTCATCTCCTGTTCAGGCTATATCAGAGGCACGCTCAGAAGGTCAGAACGATGCTGACGACGTTCCAGCGCCTCGACACTTCTTCCAACTCGACCCGCTGACGACGATTGATCATTCAATCAATTATATGCCCCCCGCGCTCGAAGAAGATTTCATTCCTGCAGGCTACAACGAAGAGAGATATATTGCTGCAGAGAATGATGTTGCTCGATTGATTGATTTTGACAGTCAAATCAAAGCCATCATACAAGACAGACAAGGAGGTCGAACTCCTAGATGTGATAGGGACTTAGCATACTATCTGGATTATGGGCACAACAAGCCAACCGGGTTCGCCCTAAGGGATTACAGCATTCGTATGTATGAGCCTCTGCGTCCTAACTTTCTCAATCCTTCAGAGTCAGTCTTGAACAGAGAAGGCTACACACATTTCCCTCAGACTGCTCATAGCCCTGAAAATATTGCATTAGTCCATCCACTTCGTCTGTGGAAGAATAAGGCTGCTCATGCCGGTGAGCGTCTCGAATCGTTGACAGACTTGCTTCAGACTGAAGCTGATGCCTATTTTGACAGCGTCTGGAATGCTAACTATCAGCCTGATAGATATCGTTTTGAAGCTATCAGAGATATTCATCTTGAAGGCATTCGCGCTATGGTGACTGCTGGCACAGACTTCTGCATAAATGAAGTTAACTGGGTTGAAGCGTATGTGGGACACAAGTATACCTTCTCAGAACTAGTTCAAGCTCCCCATCTTTTCGGCATAGGCATGCATGACAAGAAGCGTCAGTTCGCCAAGTATTGCCTCAAGCAGCGTCAACAGAGAGTCGGACCTGTTCTCAAGCTCCCAATTGTTAGACATCAAATCGAACAGTGTCTGCGTCAAGAGCTTCACAGATTTTCCACTACTCCTCTTCTGTTCAACGCTCAAGCTTCTTCCAGTGGTACATCTGGCGTATTGTGCTTAAATTTTGCCCCAAGCCACTGTGAAGAAAACTTCAATCTGATGGTGAAGATTTTGACTCCTGTCTCCCTATTCGATAAGATCTTCACTGTCAATCTTAGATCTTGGAACGGCTCAGTAATCAGTCCATTCAAAGGATATCCACTGCTCCCTTCAATCCGCAGCGAGGTACTTGATCACTATGAGTTTGTCCTCTCCCTGCTTGAAAGGAATCAAGAGCTGGCTCAAGCACTTTATCCGTATCTTGAAGAGTACTATGCTGATTGTGTACCTGCACATCGGCGTCCTACGTCTCTTCCTTCTGACTGCTTGATTGGATTTTCCAGACAATACTGTCCAGATTCACTCTTTTCCATCGCTCAAGCGCCGTCCAAAGTCTTCCCCAATCATGTGCTTGATATCATTGGTCCAATGCACATCAGGGCCATTGATAGTCCTCTTCGCACATTCATCTCCGGTACTTGTATTTCCAGAACCAGACTCACTGAACTCTTGGATTCTCCATCCACTTCCTATGCCGACTTAGCAAACTGGAACTTCCAATTCGATGACTTTCGTCAACCAGAGTCAACGCTTGAGGAAGCGCCTGATACATCAGCTGAAGCGTTCAAGTCTGCAGTTACAAGTATTCCAGCGTCTGCTGAAGAACTCGTTCAAGCGTCTCCACCCGAGGATATTCCTGACGCTTCTGAACCTGTTACTGCTGATAGTGCTGAGGATCTGTCTCTTGCCATTCGAGGTACTGTTTTTGATCCAGCCTATCAAGTTTCGTTTGACTCTCTCAAACACTCATCAAGGTTCAAGCGACCGGCTCCTCAAGCGGTTCCTTCCGATGAGAGTCAATCTTTTGGTCCTTTGCTCAAATCCGTCTTGGAGAATATTAGCGCCCACGCTACTCAGAACGAAGAATCTCTCCATTGGATTAAAGACGATCTGGCAAAGATTGAAACTCACGTCATGAGCGCCCAAATTGCTCATATGCGTAGTTCAGCTCAAGCGGCTGTTGGTGAGTGCAAGCAAGATTTTCAAGAAATGCATGATGCCACTCAAGCAACCCAACTTTCCATGAAAGAAGAGCTTGAGAAGCGCTTTGAAACCCTTGAGACCTCTATAAATGATGCTACCAGCGCCAAGCTTCTCGTTCTGCAGGAACGCTTCGACAAGCGTCTGGATGACATCACAAATTCTATGTCTCAGATTGCTCATCAGGTCAGTTTACTCACAGATCATTTCTTAAAGTCTGATGATGGCAATAAGGGGGAAAAGAAGAAGAAAGGAGAAAAGAGGAAAGCGTCTAGTGCAAAAGCTGAAGAGTCTCCGTCTCCTAAGCGTCAAGTGCTTACTTCTACTTCTGCGCTTCGTCTTCCGTCTTGGATAACTGCTCAAAGTACATCTGGAGCGCCCAGTAGTACGCTAAGGGATCCTCCTAGAGCGTTATATCCAAATCTACCAATACCTACAAGAGCACTGCTTGAACAGTTTGACATCCCTCTTCAAAGAACGTCCATTCCAGAGCCTACAGATCCAAGAATCTTAGCTGAAGAGAGAAAGATGACTGACTTTATCCAAATTTTTCGAATCTGCCTAAGGTATATTGGTATTGACCTAACTGACTGGGACAATCATTTTACTGTCTTCAAGAAGAGACAACAAGAAGAAAACAAGCTTATAATCAACAAAGATCATGAAGCAATGATGATCTTGGAAGACAATCTGACTGAAGCTATCCGAGCTGAAATGACCAAGCGATACAGAGTCAGACCAAAACATTAAAAGCTTTCTGATTTTACATTATCTATATTCTTGTCTCTTATATCTTCACTTGTTCAGTTGTAAAAAAAAATGCCTGTAATTCTCGATATATATAAAATGCATTTTTTTCAGCTGAAACATCTCGTTGAAGCGTAACTAACTTTAACTAACGTTATCTAATCAAGCTAACTTTTACTTTTGGCTGTCTAACTCTTGAACTATAAAAGAGTAAGTATTGCCATCATCAAAAAGGGGGAAATTGTTAGGAATTTCATGTTCGATGTTTTGATGATAACAATTAGGATTTTGTGTTAGACCCCAAAATATGTAAGTTTGATTTTAGTAGAAAATTTGTATAAACCTTGAAGCGTTAGTTTTGTAATAGGCTTATTAGGCTTTGTTTTATTTTGATTTAGATTGTTAGGCTAAGTAGTCTTAGGCTGAGCGTCTGATAATTTCTGAGTGAGTTTATCAGTGGTAAAGTTCGAAGACTCAAGCGCCTGTTTTCTGAAACAAGATAAAAGTCTCCAAGCGTCCAATTGACCAGCTACATCAAGCGTTTCCTTATGGGACAGAAGTATGTCACCTGAATTTATTTCTAAATCCAGAAGGAGTTTAATGCAAATATTCTCGAAGCATTAAGTACCAACGGATATTTAATTCAAATGCATTAAATGCTGATAAGAGCATTAAATGTGATAAGCACTTTCAGACGTACGGAGAAGCCACCCTATTGGACTGTCAACTATCTCAGACTGCAGCACCAACTTTTGTGCAGCAGATTTTCAGGAAAAAGGACAAAAGTTGTTCACTCGCGGAAGTGAGAGACACGCGCCTGTGCATGTGTCAAACGGACACTTTCTCCAAGAATGCCTATAAATAGGACTTCAACAACAAGCCAAACAGAGAACAATTAATCTTCAAGTCGAATTGCTGTTGCATTGAAGTCTCATTCCTTAAACTCTCAGAAAAGCCAGAATATTCAAGAAAACATTCCCTTTGCTTTTCTTCAATCCTGAGACAGTCAACAAATATCTCAAACATTCTTTTCGAAGAAACCACTTTCCTACTGAGATATTTCCAAGTTGTTTGAACTTCATCAAAATCAAACAAACCGCTTTAGAAAAACCATCCAAGCCTCGCGATCTGTGTGAAGTCGAAGTTGGATACTTGCATCATTTCTGGGTGAAAGAAGCAAGGAGATTGAAGTGATTTGGAGCAGAAATCTGTGTGATCAAGGAGCTCAAGTCATCGACATCTATCTCTCCCTATTGTGTAGAAGATTCTGTGTGATTCTTTGAGAATCACTTTAGTGGATTGCCTCCAAGTGTTCAAGGAGAAGAAGGACGTAGTTGGGATTACATCACCCAACGAACCTTACAAATATTGTGTTATTTACTTTTCAGTCAATCATATCATATCATATCATTGCATAAATTGACTAAGTGAAATACAATCAAACGCTAAGCAACTAAGAAACTTCTGGTGACGCTAAAGCTTTCAAAAGAAGACTAGAAAAATCATTCCGCTGTGCTAACACTGATTAAAGAACTGAACGCTTAAACCCACTCGGTTAAAGTATTCAAATCTTGAAGTCTAAGTTAACTCTCTAAAAATAGTCTTCATCAGACGCTTAACCTAAGTGTCTATATTTCTAAGAAAACGCGCAGTCAAGCGTTCCCTTTTCAAGCGTCCAAAACCATTTTAATACGAAATCTTTTTGAAGTCGAAAAAGATTTCAGGGTCTATTCAAACCCCCCCCCCCCCTTCTAGACCCTTTCGTATGCCACTTGGGACCAACAAGGTTTTTGTCCCAATGGGTTTTT
Source organism: Buddleja alternifolia (assembly GCA_019426215.1). Taxonomy (NCBI): domain Eukaryota; kingdom Viridiplantae; phylum Streptophyta; class Magnoliopsida; order Lamiales; family Scrophulariaceae; genus Buddleja; species Buddleja alternifolia. Next base: position 255,891 of record WHWC01000041.1, on the reverse strand, counting down.
CCTAGTAAGGTTTTAACGAGACATATTTTTCGGACAAGATTTTCTATTCCAAAATCTTGTTCCATCTTCTATTTCATAGTGTGGATCTTTGACATGTGTAATAGGCATTAAATATGCCTTAATCCTTGTTTGTCTTGTACATAATATTTACTTTATCAAAATTAAAGAAGAGATAAATAAGGAAACACACAATAAGATAATTAAACAATATAAATCTATTAATATCCAGTTTTATTTTCCTTAAGTATGCACTTCTTAATCCAAAAACATTGACACTTGCTTTGGATTTTTATTAATCAAATAACAAAAAACCTGATATCTTATATTACATATCCAAGAAACCAATTCTTCTTTGCAAAATCAAACTCAATCTATGAAAGATAATTTGAGGTAACCTTTTACAAACCCCACAAACCAAATGGCAATTACTGGATTTATCACCTACTGTAATTTGTTTGACAAAACTTTCACCGTGGGGTTGTTGAATAATTGAGGGAGATTTGTCCGTTCCTTCAAATTTAAAGTATATAATTCAGTCTTAACTTCATTACTTATTAATGGCGGAACAGAGGTTGAAAGTAATCTCTTAAAATTCAAAATTCCAGTGGGTTTGGATAAAGATGGTTTTATGTAAATTACACGAAGTTTATTTTAATTAGATTTGTAAGGTTGTGCATTTTAAGGAAATAATTTACCACCAAAATATGTTATGTTTGATTAAGATCCAGCTGTTAGGAATTTCATGTTAGATGTTTTGATGATGACAATTAGGACTTTGTGTTAGACCCCAAAATATGTAAGTTTGATTTTAGTAGAAAATTTGTATAAGCCTTGAAGCGTTAGTTTTGTAATAGGCTTATTAGGCTTTGTTTTATTTTGCTTTAGATTGTTAGGCTAAGTAGTCTTAGGCTGAGCGTTTGATAATTTCTGAGTGAGTTTATCAGTGGTAAAGTTCGAAGACTCAAGCGCCTGATTTCTGAAAGAAGATAAAAGTCTCCAAGCGTCCAATTGACCAGCTACATCAAGCGTTTCCTTATGGGACAGAAGTAATGTCACCTGAATTTACTTCTAAGTCCAGAAGGAGTTTAATGCAAATATTCTCGAAGCATTAAGTACCAACGGATATTTAATTCAAATGCATTAAATGCTGATAAGAGCATTAAATGTGATAAGCACTTTCAGACGTACGGAGAAGCCACCCTATTGGACTGTCAACTATCTCAGACTGCAGCACCAACTTTTGTGCAGCAGATTTTCAGGAAAAAGGACAAAAGTTGTTCACTCGTGGAAGTGAGAGACACGCGCCTGTGCATGTGTCAAACGGACACTTTCTCCAAGAATGCCTATAAATTGGACTTCAACAACAAGCCAAATAGAGAACAATTAATCTTCAAGTCGAATTGCTGTTGCATTGAAGTCTCATTCCTTAAACTCTCAGAAAAGCCAGAATATTCAAGAAAACATTCCCTTTGCTTTTCTTCAATCCTGAGACAGTCAACAAATATCTCAAACATTCTTTTCGAAGAAACCACTTTCCTACTGAGATATTTCCAAGTTGTTTGAACTTCATCAAAATCAAACAAACCGCTTTAGAAAAACCCATCCAAGCCTCGCGATCTGTGTGAAGTCGAAGTTGGATACTTGCATCATTTCTGGGTGAAAGAAGCAAGGAGATTGAAGTGATTTGGAGCAGAAATCTGTGTGATCAAGGAGCTCAAGTCATCGACATCTATCTCTCCCTATTGTGTAGAAGATTCTGTGTGATTCTTTGAGAATCACTTTAGTGGATTGCCTCCAAGTGTTCAAGGAGAAGAGGGACGTAGTTGAGATTACATCACCCAACGAACCTTACAAATATTGTGTTATTTACTTTTCAGTCAATTCTTTCATATCATATCATTGCATAAATTGACCAAGTAAAATACAATCAAACGCTAAGCAACTAAGAAACTTCTGGTGACGCTAAAGCTTTCAAAAGAAGACTAGAAAAATCAATCCGCTGTGCTAACACTGATTAAAGAACTGAACGCTTAAACCCACTCGGTTAAAGTATTCAAATCTTGAAGTCTAAGTTAACTCTCTAAAAACAGTCTTCATCAGACGCTTAACCTAAGCGTCTATATTTCTAAGAAAACGCGCAGTCAAGCGTTCCCTTTTCAAGCGTCTAAAACCATTTTAATACGAAATCTTTTTGAAGTCGAAAAAGATTTTAGGGTCTATTCAACCCCTCCCCCCCTTCTAGACCCTTTCGTATGCCACTTGGGACCAACACCAGCTATTAGGACTTTTTTCAAAATTATTTAATTATATTGTGTTTTCTTATTTATCTCTTTATAATTTTGGTTAAGTATATATAAGTACAAAGGCAAACAAGGATTAATGTATATTTAATGCATATTACACATGTCAAACATCCATACTATGGAATAGAAGATGGAATAACATTTTGGAACAGAGGATCTTGTCCGCATATTTTTAAGTGATAGACATCCAAGGGGAAATTCTATTGGTTACTGAGACTTATTATTCTACTGTAATGTCAACGAGTCAATTGAATTTTATTTATTTTACTTATCAACATACTAAATTCTCAAGCAAAGTAACTCATTGAGTATCTTTAACTATTCAACCAATTTGTTCAGTCCAGGAAGACGGATTGTCATCAAGGATTAAAATTTCGTTTCGATGATAAGTTTCGAGTTCTTAAATATAAGAAACGTATTGGAAACGTTTCGGAAACGTCATGGAAAACTTGAAAAATGCTAGAAACAAGGTAAAAACCGTGAAAAAAGAAGTAAAGAAGAGTTGCTTTCTCTTTTCACATGCAAAAAAAAATAGTTGTGTAAAATGTTTATACATCTACATCAATAATCGTTCAAATTACACTAATAAATAAAGTGATAACGTTTGATTCAAGTTTAACATTCACAGAACATATAACCGATAAAATTTTATTAACTTAAATTGTGAAATAAAAAATTCTAAAAGTGTTGTCGTGAAAAAAATAAAAGGTGGTAATGTTTGATTCAAGTTTAGCATTCACAGAGCATATAATTGATAAAATTTTAATTTAAATTGTGAAATAAAAAATTCTAAAATTGTTGTCGTGAAAAAAATAAAAAGTTAATATGGATGATACCATGGTTTCAAACTCATCTGCAAATTATATGAAAAATTACTTTAATCGATAATACAATAATCTTTATCTTGAGTCGCATGATAAAAAGTCGCTCCTCGGTGAAATAAATTTTTGTTTGATTGTTAGATTTATTACTCTTCATTTTTTCTTCTTTTTCTTCTATTTTTTGACCTTTTTCCCTACATTGAGAGATTTAAGAGCTCTGTTGTATTTGTGATGGAATAATCTTTTTGAAAAGTAATTACCAAACTCTCAATATTTCCATAGTTTCCATTCAAATCTTTTTGAAAAGTAATTACCAAACTCTCAATATTTCCATAGTTTCCATTCAAATTTTTTTGAAACTCTCAATGTGTTGGCGTTAGATCAAATTTTTTTGAAAAGAAATTACCAAAATCTCAATGTTTCCATGTTTCATGGAAACGAACATGGAAACCATGGAAACATTGAGAGTTTCCATGGAAACATTGGAAACATTAAGAGTTTCCTAGGAAACAATGTAATTTTGAAACTACATGGTGATTTGTTTTCCGTAAGTTGAAAAACAGAAACTTTTCGGACATTTCGGTGAAAAAGAAAAGAAACTTTGAACCATGATTGTCATAGAAATTATTTACGAGCAGAGGATGAACATTGTGAAACCTTTCTTGCTATCACATGCAACAAGAAAAGTAAGTTTAACTGCAAAAGAGACCAAATGCGAAAGCAATTAATGAGCATACCTTAGAGATATTTTATCAGGAAGCATTGACTTCACGACCAGAACTTTAACCTCCTCATCAACTGCTAGGAGGTCACTAACAGATGTAATTCGCCCTCGTGTTATGTTCGAAATGTGCAGCAATCCACTACAAAATGATTTAAAAGGCTAGGGATTGTTACACGAGTATTATGCAAAGATGAAAACGGAGAGAATTTCAGGAGCATACAAAAAGGTAATCAACCTTGTCTGTGTATACAGATATAAAGGCCTCTGTAAATGTCATTATGAGTGCAAGTACCAAAAATCTCGCTCATATATGTTACAGATTTTCACTGGTTATAATAAAATACTAGTTACACTTGTGAGAGTTGTCAACCATAAAGCCAAATCCTTTTTTTTAATTCCCTTGAGTATAAGAGTGCAAACATTCCTCCTTTTTTTTGGCTTTACTCCATCTATACAAACACCCACACAACAGTCAATACATTAATTAACAATGGAAGTGCACCCATCTGCATCAAAGGCGAATGTTTGAAAAGATAAAAAGGGGGAAAAGTTCTTATGGGGAAAAGAAATACCAAGGAACAGTAAGGTTGTGTTTGGATGTAAGGATGTGGATTTGAGGAGAGGATTTGGGCGTTTGGCGTATGATTTCAAAATGACTAGAGGTGGATTTGAAACCCATCAAATCCAAAAAATAGCTCAAAATGGAAGTTTAAGGATTTGAAATTCAGTATAACATGAAACTATCCAAACTCACTTAGTGAATTAGTTATTAAGGATAGCTCCAAATCCATCGATCTAATACAGCGTAATTCAAGTGCTTCTTATCTGTAAAGAAAATAAGTAATAATACAAATAATTAACTCTCCATTGCTTGCTACCGTAACTTTGTGCAGCAACTAGTCGCTCATATTATGGTGGTTTGAGAAGGACATTATAATAGCTGGTGGTTTTTAGCTCTAAGAGTGGTGTATGTAGCAAGAAGGAGAAAGAAATCCATGCATAATACAAAAAAAATGATTTTGTCATCCTACATTGTCCTAGAAACAAAATAGAGTAGCGGTTTCTCATATGTTTCATATTCTTCCAATAATGCCATTTGATGACGTATTACTTCTTCACATTTATTTGAGAGCTTTCAAAAACTGCTTTCTAACCGAATGGTCGGTGTTTAAACTAATCTAGTGATAGTAGCTTAATGCAGAATCTTTCAGAGAAAACAACAAGAAAGGAATCTAATACTCTAAAATGTTGAAATTTAGAAGAGAGAGCTCATATGAGCCATTTGTCTTCTCAATTCTATAATCAAGTCATTCTAAATGCAAAAATCAATTTCCATTCCTCCCATTTGGAGTTGAAAATGACACCTTTTCATCCAAGAATGTGTTTACTTTGAAACAATATCCAAACTAAGTAGATATAAATTTTTTACAACCAAGATAAAAAATCCATGAATAAGCGTGTAGTAATTTATCACGATCACACGATCTGTTATCAAAACTACATCTAATAACTATCTAATTCACTAATTTAGTATTCACCTCCTATTAGTATCGCAAATCTTTATCTGTGCACCATATGGATAGACTTTCCTGACTGTTCAAGAAGTGTTCCCTCTTGAAGATGCGTCATCGCATATGAAATTGAATAGCCAAGTAAGAAACCATCAGCGAAAGCAGTCGATAGTACCATTATACATATTCAGAAATACCAGTATGAACAAAAAATCAGTAAACAAACATGAGACTACAGCAGTCAATCAATTGCAGTAAAAATATCAACGAAGCTTCGTTCTCACTAAGTATTAAGTCATTGGTATCTTCATTTATTCTTGTAATTTGCACATGAATTCTTCATCCCACCTGCAACATCAAGATATAAATTATGATTGGGTGCATAGCTGAATACAGTGGTATACTAGTGCATAGGAAATAAACTTAATACGCCAAGAGATGTCATGAACATCAGCCATGCAACGGAAAGACCACTTAAACTTCAAGACTGCTTAAGTTGTATCTGCATCTGGATAGTGAACCCAATTATTCAACCAATCATAATTTCCACATTATATTTTCCTTGAGTTTAAGTTGACCAAAACTTTTAGCGGTACTGCTTAGGCCTGTCAATGGGTAGACCAGACCCAGACCCAAAAGCTTGGGTTTGGGTCTAGACCCAGATCCAGACCCAAACATTAAGCTAGACCCAATCCAGACCCAAAACTAAAATCTAAGCCTAAGGCCCAAGCCCAACCCATATTTAATGCAATTGATATCTAATTCATATATATATAATATAATATTTATATATAAATATTTATATATATATATAATATAATATTTAATATATTATTTTGTAAATTAAATAAAAAAGGAAAAGGAAAAAGAAAAAGAAAAAGAAAAAAAAGGAGGGGTGGGGAACAGCACATCGTCTTCCCCACCCCCACATACATACACACACATACACAAAACACACACACACACACACAACACACACACAACAATACACACACAGTAATACACACACACACACACATATATATATATATAAAACCCACACACACGCACACACACACACACACACATATATATATATATATATAAAACCCACACACACGCCCTATTACAGCGTACCTATGACAGCGGTTTTGAAAAACTGCTGTAATAGGGGGTACTCGGTTCAGACCTATGACAGCGGTTCAAGCCGAACCGCTGTCATATGATGTCAGAACAAAATAAAAAAAAAGCTGAAGGAGCAGTAGGGAAGTTACCTGTTTTTCTCAGAAGCAGGTTGAGGCTGAAATGCCTGGTAAAAGTCTCATGGTGTGACCCGGTAGCATATTGGTCAAAGACATTTTGAGGTAAGAAAGCGTGTTGGACCTCTAAGTTTTAAATGTTTGATGAATAATAAATTCTCTATGTGATGTTTGGTAGAAGAAATTTCTTCATTACATTATGATCTTTTACGATATTTTACCAGATAATCGATATTTCTATTTTTCTTTAAATAATCTTGATAATAATATGCTTCCCTGCTTGATAATACAGATCTTTGATAATTTTTATAATTCTAATCTAATCAATTTCTATGATATTATTAATATAATTTATATGTGTGTGTGTATTACTGTGGGTTATATATATATATGTGTGTGTGTGTGTGTATTACTGTGCGTGTGTGTGTGTCAACATGGCACATGTCGTCTTCACTGTTCATTTTTATTTATTTTTTAATTATGAAGACGGTGTATATGTAGGTGTGTGTACATATATTTGTGTATATGTGGGTGTATGTATATATATTTGTGTATGTGTGAGTGATTCAAGACTTTAAAAGAAAAGATTTTTTCCATCAAAACAGTAGACCTTATTCTATTACTTACATGATATCTTATGCAATATCAAACTCTCATCACATTGTTTTGCTATGAAAAATACAATAGAATTTCCTGATTTATTTAATAATATTAGTTGTATACAATTACCAACTCTACCACAGATACAAAAAATTGAAGATATCCCTTTAGAATTAGATCTTCAAGATAATAAACCATTAATCACTTCTAATATTATACCTCCAAGACTCAGTTTTACCTCCACAGGAGTACCAAATAAACCATTAGATAAATCTAGATATTCTATTTCTGATCGATACTCAGATTTAACTTTAACCGCTAAAAATGATAGTCTTCGAAATTATAAAATAAAAGGAGAATATTATAATGGTATATCATTTAGTCCCGTTAATATTCTTATAGATACAGGAGCAAATGGAAACTATATAAGTCCCAAATTATGTAAAAACTTACAAAGATATACATTAGAAAATCCTCATCAATATACAAATTTTAACGGAGAAATGCATGAAATAAATGAAGTAGTAGATACTATTTTAAAATTTGGAAATGAAACTATTAATCTTAGATGACTCATTGAAAATGAAGGAATGAATGATACCTTAGAAATTATGTTAGGATTAACTTTTTTAGAAAATGTTAAACCATATCAAATAACTGAATATGGAATAAAGATAACTTATAATAATAAACTAACATACATACCTAAATGACTAGTCCTTATAGTATATATATTCCTATAGGAATTACTTATAAAGATTATAAAGCCGAATATTTTGCAGCTTATATCGATAGTGGAGCAGGATCATGCTTATGTAAACCAGATTGTTTTCCAAAAGAATATCATCAAAACCTTAAACCAATAAAAGGAAGAGATATTTCTAATAATATTATAGAAATTAATCAAGGAATTGAAAAACCAATCATAATACTTGGAACCTATTTGATCAAATGTCCACCTTTTTATTTTCATAATTCTGGTACTGATATTTTATTAGGAAATAACTTCTTACAATTATTTCCCAAAGTCACTTTTGATACTCTCGCCTATCAAATATTATTTAAAACACCTTGTCATCATTTAATAGTAGTAAAAAGATTAAAAAATGCTTATGGAAAAACCTATCCTATTTCTTTTAAACCTCGTGCAACCCAGCGTGGTGAAGGATATAAGGCCAAATCGATTTTACCCAAAGGAACACCTTTATTAGAATATCAAATTTATTTAAAAGAATTAGACCTTAAGATTGAAGAAATTAAAACCAAGATAGAGCAATATTATTCAGAAAATCCATTACAATTTTGGGATAAAAACCAAATACAATCTAAATTAGAAATGCAAGACAAAAATAAAATTATTCGAGTAAAACCCATGAGATATAATGAGATAGATCAAAATGAATTCAAAGTACAATTAAAAGAACTTCTTAACTTAAAATTAATAAGAGAAAGTAATTCCCCACATAGTTCACCCGCATTTATGGTTAGAAACCATGCTGAGATTTTAAGAGGAAAAGCTAGAATGGTTATTAATTATAAGAAATTAAATGATAATACTATTTTTGACGGATATTTTTTGCCTCATAAAGAAAGTTTAATTAATCAAACTAGAGAAAAGAAAATATTCTCTAAATTTGATTGCAAAAGTGGATTTTGGCAGATAAGAATGCATCCTAATAGTATTCAATATACAGCATTTTCAACCCATCAAGGACATTATGAATGGTTAGTAATGCCTTTTGGATTAAAAAATGCTCCTCAGATATTTCAAAGAAAAATGGATAATATTTTTAAAGATTACAATTTTATATTTGTCTATATTGATGACATCCTTATTGCTTCAAATAATTTAGAAGAACATTTAAAACAACTAGATATTTTCTGTAATTTATGTACAAAAAATGGATTAGCTTTATCTAAAAAGAAATCTAAATTAATTCAAGAAAAGATAGAATTTTTAGGAATGAACATTGATAGTACTGGAATAGAATTACAAAGCCATATTTTAAAAAAGTTAAGAAATTTTCCTGATAAACTTGAGGATAAAAAACAAGTACAACGATTTTTAAGAATACTTAATTATGCTACTGATTTTATAAAAAACTTGGCAGAATTACAATATCCTTTACAAGAATTGTTAAAGAAAAATAAAATATTTTCGTTTGATACAGCATTAGAAAATCAGGTAAAGAAAATAAAAAGATTATGTTCACATCTTCCTAAACTACAATTACCATCCGATAAAAAGGATTTAATTCTTGAAACCGATGCTTCTGAAAAATACTGGGGAGGTATTTTAAAGAAAAAAGATGAGAAAAATGAATTACTTTGCATATATTGTTCTGGTACGTTGTCTGATACTCAAAGTCGATATCATATAAATGAAAAAGAACTTTTAGCAGTCATAAAAAGTTGTCAAAATTTTTATTATTTCCTATTACCTAAAAAATTTACTCTTAGAATCGATAATACTCAGGTTAAAGCCTTTATTAAGAATAATTTACCACCTAAACCAGAATATAAAAGATTAATTAGATGGCAAACTATTTTATCTGAATATCAATTTGATATTGAAATTATTAAATCTGACTCTAATGTCTTAGCAGATTTCCTAACCCGAGATGGAAGAAATCAAGTCTCAACTACTTCTACAAATCAGTGACTCAGAAGAACAGATAAATTCTACAAAAGAGAATACATCCGATATTTTAGATATTGCTTATGCCCCTAGATTACCTTCACAGGTCTCAGATTTATTAATCTCCGAATGCAAAAGTATTAATAATAGGATTAATAATTTTGAAGTAAACTTGCAAAGGATAAAAAGTTTATTAAAACAGTTATCTACAAAAACTGATGATAAATCTACCGACGAATCTATGGAAGATATTTCTCTAAGACCCATGAAGACTGGAACCACTAGGACTGAAATTCCTTTCAAAATAAAATCCTTATCTGAAATGAGCCCAGGAGTTGAAAGTCAATATCAGATAATGAGAGAACTTTTTAATCTCTCTAACAATGATTATCGATATATTGATTTTTCGGGAATCTATCCCCAAGTAAACTTAAAACAAGATAGCTCCCTCGAGGAGATAAGAAAATGGTATAATTTTGGTGCCATTAATACGATTTATTTAAGCAGTCTAGATTTTCCAGAGATAAAATTATTACCCCATTGGATATTAGAAGGAGTAAAGGATTATTATCTTAATAATCCTACTGTATCCCCAAAAGATATTTTAATGATAAAATTCTTCTCAGCCGGTCCAGATTTTTATCAAGAAAAAAGATTTCCAGCATATCATTTTATCCAGATTGGAAAAGCATTTCCTTATACAGTTCAGACTAATAATCAAAAAGAATTTTTTAAATTTGAAGAAAAAGATATCCATTATCGTCGTGCTATTGGCATACGAATTGTACTTCAAAATATGGAAAATAGCTTCAAAAGAGGATTCAGAACTTATGGAGGCAAAAAAGATGCATTCATCTGTTATGATAAGCCCAGCAAAAAAGACTCCCGAAGCTGCCAGCAGATATTTGCAGACAAAGATAAAATGGCTAGACTCTGGAATCATTGAATCAAGTCCACAAGCCCAAGCTAAGATTTGTCAATTCAGACAACATACTAAAGGGACGTGCCAAATCTGCTCACCAATGAAGAATCGACAAGAAGAAGACATGTCAGGAGTATTTGTCACCACTGACAGTGACTAAAAGATAGGTGAATCACACAACACGATAAAAGGAAGACTCTCGAAGATAACACTTAGCTAGACACGTTTAGTATACTGTTAAAGATAAGATAAAAATGTATTATTGTAAATAGCTAAGTTAGCACTTATCTAGAATAGTAAGGCAGTTTATACGCCTATAAATAAGAATTGAAGTCAGATTTGAGGGCAAAATCCAGAGTTCAGACTCTCTTCCCAAGCCTTCAAACAATCCTTGTAAATTATCTTTTGTAATATCATGTTTTAATAAAACACCCAGTTCTTCTCCCAGATATCACAAAAGAGTATTTTATTATTCTATCATCATTTAATATAAAAGAGTGCCCAATATTAATCTTTTTCTCAAAGTGATACGACTACACGTAGGAAACGAAGGTAGATTGTGCTGAATGCTGCTGAAGGAGCCGTAGGGAAGTTACCTGTTTTTCTCATAAGTAGGTTGAGGCTGAAATGCCTGGTAAAATTCTCATGGTGTGACCCGGTAGCATATAAATTCTGTAAAAGAGAATACATCCGATATTTTAGATATTGCTTATGCCCCTAGATTACCTTCACAGGTCTCAAATTTATTAATCTCCGAATGCAAAAATATTAATAATAGGATTAATAATTTTGAAATAAGCTTGCAAAGGATAAAAAGTTTATTAAAACAGTTATCTTCAAAAACTGATGATAAATCTACCGACGAATCTATGGAAGATATTTCTCTAAGACCCATGAAGATTGGAACCCCTAGGACTGAAATTCCTTTCAAAATAAAATCCTTATCTGAAATGAGCCCAGGAGTTGAAAGTCAATATCAGATAATGAGAGAACTTTTGAATCTCTCTAACAATGATTATCGATATATTGATTTTTCGGGAATCTATCCCCGAGTAAACTTTATACAAGATAGCTCCCCTGAGGAGATAAGAAAATGGTATGATTTTGGTGCCATTAATACGATTTATTTAAGCAGTCCAAATTTTCCAGAGATAAAATTATTACCATATTGGATATTAGAAGGAGTAAAGGATTATTATCTAAATAATCCTACTGTATCCCCAAAAGATATCTTAACACACACACACACACACATATATATATATATATATATATAAAACCCCCCCACACACGCAGAGTAATATACACATATATATATATACATGTATATATATATATATATATTAAAAATCCAAACCTTTTGCAATTGAAATAAGACTTATTAGATGCAATTCAACAATTTGTGAGCAGATTGGGTATTTGGGTCTAATAGACCCAAAATTTTGGGTCTGGGTCTAGACCCTAAACTACCTAGACCCAAAGTTTTGGGTCTGGGTCTGGGTAAGACTTGCCCTTTGCCAAGCCTAGACTACTGCTACCAAAGAAAGATATGATGTGGACAGAACCAGACAGTGGCTCTAATTTACCTATCTCAGCAGTCAGCAGTTGAGGAGAGATGAAACAGATATTTTTCTATAGAAACAAATAAAAATGCAAAAAATTCCAGGACCCTCTCATGCTCTATCTCCAAACGCTTTCTTCTTCAACTTTTAAATCTTAGATAGTACTGAGGTTAAGAAAAATTCATCTATGATGCTGAGCATTTTTCAAAAATAAAGTTCTAAAATTAATGAATAACTACATAGTTTTAAGGCAGCTTATTCATTTTTAACCAGGGAAAACACATTTGTCAAGCAAGAACTCCATATTGCTGGCTTAGTGATGCTAATTCTTTGAGCAGTGACTAATATAGGTGGTAAAATACCTTTTCTTTGAGAGGAAAGTATTATTCTAAGGGGGGCAAGCAAGGGATGCTTCCCATTTCCAGCCAAGGCAGAAAACTTGGAGACGACATACATTACAGGAGTGGATTTGTAAGTGTTAATCATTGATTAAAATTGACATAGGTCTGATATTAGTACCTACGAGTACAGATGTGCATAAATTAATCTTACCACACAGAAAATCATTTTCAGTTAGGTTTCTTACAAGTTTTTACAAGTGCCGATTATTTCAATCACTAACAAAGAAATAGTAATTTTTAATATATGACACAATCGTTTATTCTTCACAAGCATTTCATCCAATAGAACTTTTTAACCAACAGATTTGCAGAGGTAAAAATATCCAATGTACCTTTCCTAAAAGCGAGTTGCTTCTGTTTCATCTGTTGAAACTTTAGAGTGAAAATTAATGATTTCAAGTATACAATTTGGCAGGACTTGCATGGCTCCCATGGCATGTTCAAAAACTTTTTGCAGTATTTTCTAGGTAAAGCAATCCGTGTAGCAGATAGTTCATATTTCTCAATTCATTTACTTTCTTCACAAACATTTTTACAAAATTTGTGCATTGCCATTCAAGTAACAAGATTAAGTTTTAACAAGGAAATAAGTAAAGAACTCATGTAGAGTGTTTGCAGGCCAAGAATTGCACTCGCAGCTTGAGCTGTTAGGTAAATCTTGGTCATAAGATATTTTCCACTTTCTCATCTTATATGGGAGTTCACTTACAAACTTCGAAATTCATCCAAGGACTAAAGAAATCCATTTTCTAATGTGCACAATTCTTCCTATAACTTAGAATACACGAGAGTGATTTGATATAGTTGCAAAAGGCAGTTTAACAGTTTGTAAGTAAGCATTAGGCCTAATAGAACAAGGGTTGCCAACATGAAGCTTTGGGCTAACTATGCTAGTAAATCTCTTCCAATGTGGATAATCAATTTTACAATTTAGAAAACGAAACTTAAGAATGATTATGTAATGGAATACCAAACTAAGAACAAGTTGTTAATATAGAATTAGAGATGTCAAATGCCATATACAAGCAAATTCTCTCAGGAAGACAAGATTGTAATGAGACTGATGCCAATTGTTGAAAACAAAAAAATTAGGTTTTATACAAAATCAGTCTAATTTCACTAGCATCATCACTTTCACAATAGTTAAGGTTTTTCTTTGTCATTCTTAGCTACTTGTATCACTTTAGAACATATATTGCAAAAAAAGATTAAACTTGCATACTTTAACGGGCACATAGTAGTTTGTTATAGTGATGCTCCTACACTAATGCATAAACACAACTAATATTCGGAAGCAAGAAAAGGTGCAGCAAAAGATCGAAAGATACGTGAAATGGTGATTGAACATACATTCTCTTTCAGTTCTGTGAAAGTGTTAACTCTATTCATTAATTCAGCTTTTGGAAGAAAAGCCCTCAGCCCCTGAACAATCAAATCCCATAAATTAAGCATCGAGACAGGTGATTTTCCTGGTAAACATATATCTGAGAGAGAGGACACAAAGTTCACCTCTATTCTTGTAAGAAGACCACCAGTGTTCCACTCTGTTATTCTAACCTCAATTGGCTCATTGAGTAAATTAATTTACACAACATAAACCAATAGAATATTCTATATATTACCCAAAGCAGGAGAAACTAAGATTCGATAATGGTGAAAGGCATAGATTAGAGACTCCAAGAGCTTAATAATGCAAGTAAATAAAAATGACTTTACAACGTCACAGGTTGCGTAAAACGAAGCGGAATAACAGATTTTCCTAGCAAAAGCTAATTAACCACAATTAGGCTCCAGTACTTGGCCACTAACATATGACAACCCAATAATTTCCATAAACCTGTTTCTACTGATTCCATAATGCAGAAAAGAAAGGATTCAAGAAAAAACAAATACAAAGGGAGATTACACCAAAGAAATGCCCTTCCGGAGATAAATCACTTTCCAAAGATTATTATAAAGTGCTGGAGGTTAGGGGCATTTAATTTCTGATTTACTGGAATTTCTGGTTATTGGTCTTCAGTTAAGATTTTAACTGTTTGGTTACATTTAGGATCAGGGTGAGAAATATTTTTCATAGCTGAATCAAAAGACACTACATCCCTCTGAAGGGTTTCTTTGCCATCAAAATTACATAACCGCGCAACTAAAGAGAATATAAAGCAAAATATGGCATTGACAGCTTGCCTAATCATTTCCCAATTAACCTATTACCTATGGTCTCAATTTGGATTTTGAATTTTAGTCAGATGACTGGTAAGAAGAACTGTTTACTGTTTTTGGTCCCATTAAGAGAAATATTTTTCAACAATATGGTTTTTGTATCTTACATTGCATATGAACCTGACGAAAAATGGCTGCAATGTAATATGCGACGAGAATAACAAATGAAAGAATAACCTAAGTTGCTCACTTCAGAGTCAGCAAGAACAAGAAGAGTTCATGGCAAGAACAAGTGCTTCCACTGTATGGGGCATGCCTTTAAGTAAATTAGAAAAGGTAAATATCGCTTGGCTTCACCTGTGTTATCAATTGGTTGTCGCATTTTCTTCACATCGAAAAGTTTCAAAATCCAACGGCAAAAATCTTTATGATATGCCAGCAATAATTTAATTAAAGTTTCCATCAAATCTTAACAATTTATTCTTTCCAAAATCTCAATTTCACTAGCCTCAACTATTCACTCTAATGTTAACATAAGACACCCCCGTTCCAACACTGCTACATGACAAAGCATCCAACAAACCTAAGTACTAACAAAATCAAATTTCCACGATAATGAACAGAAAAAAGAAAGAAAATAAACCTACCTCACTCGGTGCCAAGCAATACGTCTAAATAGCCTTCTAGTCGACAGCAACGGCCGGCCACCAAGAGTCCTCTCGAGAATCTCAGCAAAAAGAACAGTTCCGGGCTCCACCACGGGCTTTCCCACCATTGGTTTCCCACTCATTGCTTCATCATGCCTCACAATTCCCACCTTACCAAAAACTCCTCAGCATCTTTCTCCAAATCACACAACAGATAGTCCATCTCCTTATCATACAAAGGCAAAACTTCTTTGGTGAGCATTGTCCCTAATAAATCTGCACCAACATTCACATCAAGCTTATTATCGTTCCCCGAAACCACAACTCCCACCACTAAATCACCCAATTTCAGCTCATAATACTCCACACTGACCTTTTCCCTCTCCTCCCCAATTGAAGTCTGATTTACATTGCCTTGTGAATCATTTTCTTCCTCAAATGGCCTAAAGAACTTGTAAAAGGGCTCCAAGACTTCATCTTTATTGGGTTTTTTCTGTTCAATTTCTTCTATTTCTGTAACGGATCCATTGTTCGCTTGATTGGGGGATGGCTTGTTATGTAATTCAAGCTCTTCAGATTCTACATTTTCAGGCATTTTGGAAGACGGGGTATCCGAAAGTTCCTCAAAAGACTCCATTTCTAGAGCATAATGGAACATGGGCCCGTCTAAATTTTGGTAATTTGAAGGAAAAACAATTTTTTTTTAATACAAAGAGAGGGGATTCTAACAATTTAACTCGACATATCCAGGTTTATAGTGATTTTTCTAGGCCATGTAAGGCCTTGTCGATCTTGCCCCAAAGTACTCTGCAGATCCAAGCTTTGGGATTTCATGAAAAAAAGGTTTTCATCAAAACCCTTCTTGGCCAAAACGTCTGCCACACGATTGGCTTCTCGCCATCTATTAGTCAGTTGAATTTGCCATGCCAATTGCAATTTGCGCCTAATTGAGTCAATTAGGTCCCAGTGCGCTCTGGTGCCATCGTGAATGCTTATGATAGTCTCCCTACTATTTGATTCAATGATCACGTGTCCCATGCCAAATTCAGCCCGTGTAAGATTGCGGCTAGTTCGGCACCTAAAGGCGTAGAATTGCCAATACCACCACAAAATCCCTGAACCCAGTGACCATGATGATCACGAATAACTCCTCCAATACTCGCCTCATCGACTTGGAGTTCATCCCCCCGATGGACTGGCCCGTGAACATTAATTTTCCACTGTCCCATTTCAGGCGTTTGCCACCTAACATGTATGGTATTCTCGAAATCATTAGAATCAAAACAAGAGGAGTAGAGGGTCTCCTCTACTAGCGCACGAACAGTATCGTAATCGGCCGCCGGGTCACGGGCTTCTTTTCCATGTACCATTTCATTCCAAACCTGCCACAAAAAATTCAGAGCTTCAGTAAAGCATATATTCCAATATTTAGACCAATCATACCTGCTTGCCATAGCAGATAAATTCCAGTCCACCCATGCCGGGTTAGTAAGGGAGAAGAAAGTGCGATGGTGGCAAGGCGCAACTAGGGACTGCCATAACCTGGCCGCCCTCGGACAGTCTCGCAAAGCATGTAATATCGTCTCCTCAGCATTATTGCAAATGGGACATTGTCCCGTATCAACGATACCTCGGTGAACCAATAAACGTCTAGTGAGAGCTTATGATGCTTAGCTAGCCAGAGAAAGAACTTCCTGCAATAAGGCACCAGAACTTTCCAGAGCCTGTTCCAAGCCTTTCTATCACGATGGTCTTCCACCGTTGCCCCGGGATTAAGAAGCTATTCGTACGTGCTTTTGCATAAATACCGATCGTTTGTCGTGAACCTCCAAACCGCTGTATCCTCCACTTGATCTAGATCATCCAGGTTATATCGAAGAAGCTCCGTGCGTACGTCTACCGGCAACATCGTGAGCTTAGCCCACTTCCAACCCGTCGCCCTAGTCCAATAACTAGCCACGTTTCTTTCTATGTCGTGCAATTGGCTTGGGTCGTCCAGATATTGCTCTAGCTTGTTGTCACCTAACCATTTATCTTTCCAAAACCGGACCCTAATACCATTGCCTACCTTCCATCTCAAGCCACTTTATAGTAGAGGAAAACCTTTTTGAATGCTTCTCCACGTGTGCGAAGCAGAACTGCGGGCCCGAGCTCTTTGCCGATAAACATATTTATGACGAAGGACCTGTACCCATAGTCTCGGTTCATCAGTTATAATCTGCCAACCCAACTTTCCAAGAAAGGACAAATTAACATCTCAAGTATGTCTGAGACCAAGGCCACCCGATTCTTTAGATTTGCAGACCAAATCCTAAGCCACAAGATGCATTTTTTGATTATCTTCAGTTCCGCCCCAAAAGGAATGTCCTATGAGCCCGATCAATTGCTTCACAGATTCCGATTGATACCGAGGATGTTTGCATATGATATGTGGGCATTGTAGCAGTGACAACTTTGATCAAAGTTGTCCTTCCCGCCATTGACAAGTGGATCCGTTTCCATCCCTTTAACTTGTTTCTCAGCCTGTCCAGAATAAATTTGTAGTCTTTGATCAGCACTCTTGAGTGATAAAGCGGAGCTCCCAAGTACTTCCCAAGATCCCTAGTTAGACTAAGGTTAGCACGACGGCTAATACTACGAGCCCGTGACTGAGTCAGATTTTCGGAGAAGTAAATTTTTGACTTGTGCAGATTTACCGACTTGTGCAGATTTACCGACATAGAACAATAGGTATTAAGAGTATGGCTAATAACTTCAGTCTGATGATCATAGGCTTCTCCAAACAGAATCAGATCATCGACAAACATTAAATGTGAAACTCTCGGGCCCGTCTGAGATGAAGGAATCGTATGCCAGTGACGCGCGCGGACCGCTTCCGTAATCAACGAACCAATCTTTTCTACACAAAGACAAAGAGGTAAGGGGATAGGGGGTCCCCTTGTCTCAAGCCTCATTTTGGTCTGAACTAGTCTGTCGCTACACCATTGCATAGGAGGGATAGTTTAGCTATGGTGGTGCATTCCAAAATAAGTCTAATCCAAGACAAGGGGAATCGCATTTCACCTAACACGTTTTCTAAAAAAGTCCAATCAATTCAATCATATGCGTTCTCAAAATCAATTTTCGCAATGAATTTTTTTTTTGACCCTTCATTACTCTCAAATTATGAATAATTTCCTGAGTAATGATGTTATTATCAACAATTTGTCTACCTTTTATGAAACTACTTTGGGTTTGGGGAATCTTATTATCCATCATAATTCTCAACCAATTAGCCATGGTTTTTGTGATTATTTTAAGAATAATATTACTCAAACTGATTGGACAAAAATTAGTTAAGCGAGTCGGGTTACTTTCTTTGGGAATTAAAGTTATAAGGGATTCATTAATACGTTGGTCAATCGTACCTGAATTTAGCGCATGGCTAACTGTGTTTGTCACATCATCCCCTATAGTATCGCAACACTTCTGAAAAAAGATAGGTTGAATGCCATCCGGACCCGGGGATTTAGTTGGGTGCATCCCCCATATAGCCCGTTTAACCTCATCCTTGGTAACCAGCATCAGAAGTAAATTAAATTGACTCTCATCAAGCCTCGGAAAGTCGCCGTCGCCCTATAGTTGTTGACTGGCGTGTTCCCACTGTACAGAGTTTTATAGAAGCCGATTGGTATATCTTTTAGTTTCAACTCCTCCGATTTCCACTCCTCATTATGCCGGTAAATCCCATAGATCCTTGCTCGATTTTTCTTGGTAGTTGCCGCGGTGTGAAAAAAACGTGTATTAAGATCTCCTGCTTGTATCCATTGCACCCTCAATTTTTGTTCCCAATATAATTCCTCTTGTCTTAGCGTGTCATGATACTGCTCAGTAAGTTTTTTTTTCTAATTTTTGCAAGTATCGTATCGGTTGACTTGGATGCCTTGTACCCTTTATATTCTACTAATCCTAGCCATCAATTCCCGTTTCTTGCAAAAAATGTTACCAAAAACCTCCCTATTCCAGTTGTTGGCATTGGTCCTGGCCCTAATGAGTCGGTCAAAAATATCTAGATCATCCACCGTCTGCCACGAATCTCGAACCATGTTCTGAAATCTCTTGTCTAAGAACCAGGCTACTTGCATTCTAAACACACGGTTCCAGGTAGGTCTATTTTTCCCCGGTGTTAAGTCCACAAGAAGAGGAGAGTGACCCAAAGAAATGTGAGGTAAGTACGTTACAGAGGCATCGGCAAGAGCAATTATCCAATCGCAGTTGCAAATAGCCCGATCCAGATGTTTTTGTAAGCTCGAAGTACCACCTTTAACCCACATAAATGGGGAGCCCGAGAATTTAAGGTCAATGAACCCCACTTTATCCATACACTGAAGGTATTTTCTGCACTTGCTAAAATTAATAGGTGTTCCCCCTGATTTTTCAGTACTGTTCGCCACAACATTCATGTCCCCAACTAGCATCCACGGTCCCCGAATCCCATGCGACAAGTGCTCCACATGAATCCACAGACTGTCCCGAACTTTAAGTCGTGGGCTGCCATAGAGGGCGGAAAAAATCCAATCTTGATGCCCGGTTGTTTGAACCACGGCTATGATACTTTGATCATTCGCTTCAAGGAATTCTAGTGATACCTTCACAAATTTCCAGAAAATCCATATCCCACCCAAGAACCCTCGAGCTTCCACCTTCTCAACTTTATCATACCGACTACGATTAATTATCACATCTGCCTTATCACCTTGTGTTCGTGTTTCCATAAGAACAAAAATGGACGGAGTATAAACACGCAACACTCTAAAAGAGTATTCACGAAGTTAGGGCTACCTGTCCCCCTACAATTCCAAACAACAACCTTCGTCAGAAAGTATTTGCATGGAAAGAAAAGATAAATAATCTAACCTCGGGGGGATATAAAATCCTCCAAATTATCGTAGACCGTATCCACGGTCATCTCTGCATCACTGTCTGAACATTCCTGGATATCGGTACCATAGTCCCACCCCTCCGAATGGGTCCCTTGGTTGCTTTTTTGTCCCCGAAGACTCCCTTCCAAAGTTTGTGGGTTCTCCTCCATGTTGTGTGAACCGTCCGGGCCCCTATCCACCACCGGGAATGAGACCAAATCTTTCCTCAAGCTAGCATGTGAATTCTCCTCCTGAAAAACATCAACATAGGAGGAGGGGATGTGAGCCGAACCCCTAGTGGTTTGGTTTTCCTGTTGTGTGTGTGGTGTAAAGGAATTCTTACTACCAAGAGATTGTTTTGAGATAGAATTATTTAGGATAGCCTAAGTGGTACCTTTAGTTATTGGTTGAATCTACTCTAAGTTGACCTCAACATTTGGGTTAGTATTCTCCTTTCCAAGTATCACCTCGGTTCCCTCGATGTTCTTATTAAATGCATTTGTCTTTGCTTTATATTTAGCTCCACTCGATGAACCCAATTTCGCCTTCCCTTTATTCTGAATTCGTTTAGCCCCAACCCCTACCTCATCCTCATTAATTAACACTGTAAATCTAGACCCCCCGTTAGACTCCTTAGACTTTGCCGTATTGCCTGCCTTGGAGTTTGAGTTTCTCTGATTGAGATTCTTCCCCAAATGCCGTCCTTGATTGTTTTCTTCCTTACCCTGCTTATTCCTATTTGTCACTGTAAAAATCACGTGGTCACTGGCCTGTTGTTTCTGAATGCCATCTCCATATCCTAAGGCTCGCAGTTGTCTCCTCTGTCGAGATGGTGCCATCATCCATGGCCCATAAGTGGACTCCGAAGATTGCTGAACACTCGGGCCATGATCTGCCTTATCCGTGTGACCTTGCGATTCGTGACCTTGATCTTTTCCCTTACCGCATGTCTCCTGCCTATGCCCATATGCTCCACAGCCAAAGCAAATTAAATGGAGTCCTTCGTACTCCACAGCTTGAGGCCGACCATTGATACACACATACGGAATGAGGGGTTTGGCCAAGTCAATCTCAATACTTATTCGTGCGAATTTTTCCCTAATCGAATGTTATGTATTCTTATCTACTTTGACAACTTTGCCAACGAGTGAGCCAAGTTGGTATAGTACTTCTGAGTTGAACAGCTCGATGGGTAAATTAGGGAAGCGAACCCATGCCACTGTTGATGAAATTTGCGCTATTTCCGGCTGAAAGTCAGGTCTCCATTTTCGAACCGTGAGATAATGTCCCACAATGATCCATGGACCTCCCACTGACATTATCTCATATTTCTCCTTCAAGTAGAACCGAACCATGTAGAAATTGTTTCCCAAATCGGCGGGGTCTACCTCCTATTTGACTTGCCAGAGGGTTTTCATGCGTTACTTCAAGGTGGTGTAACTCACTGTTCGTCCAAGTACCTTCACCACCAATGCACGCATGTAGGGTTCCGAGTATTTCTGCCATGCCTCCGTCGGGACGTTCGGATTAGGCCATGGTAAATCCTTCTCCTTTTCTTCCTCAACAACGTTCAGAATTTCCAGATCCGGTGGCCCTTTCTCGCCGGTAACTTCTCCTTTCCCATTGTAGTACGGCGTTGTGGGGTACCATTAATCGAACTTTCCTTCAACCGGCCGGACTGCCACTGATTTGGTCATGAAACTGAATTGTTTTCATCATGCATATCCATGTTATCGTCTTGGTCATGGCCTGGGTCTAACGGGTTGTAGTCTCTCTCTTCGCCCATAATTCCTCTTTTAAATTTCTTAATAGACCGATCATCGATGGTCACCGACGATAGTGGTTGGCCGGAGAAAGCCTCCGACATGGGCCATCGCGGGTATGGAGTTAAGAATTGGTGGTCCCAAGTGGCATACGAAAGGGTCTAGAAAGGGGGGGGGGGTTGAATAGACCCTGAAGTCTTTTTCAACTTCAAAAATTTCGTACCACTTTTCAACTTTGAATGCTTAAGAGTCTGAGCTCTAGGTCAGGCGCTTACAGAAAAGATAACTTAGACTTAGTGATTTTAGCAATTTACCAAAGTAGGGTAACGCTTAGATCACTTAATCAGGGTTAGCACAGCGGAAATGATTTTAAAGCTTTAGCGTTCGTTTTGGTCAAATAGTCGCTAATCAGTTTTACTTGTCTTTTTCAGGAATGAATTATAGAAAATAAAGCAAGACAATAAAATAGTAAATGACACAAGAATTTGTAAGGTTCACTGGGTGATGTAATCCCAGCTACGTCCTTCTTCTCATTTTTCACTTCGAGGAATTTACTAAGTTGATTATCAAAGAATCACACAGAATCTTCTACAAGATAGTAAAGAGGCGAAAATAATCTTGAGCTCCTTGATCACACAGACTTCAGCACCAATGAAGATCTTCTTCTACAAGCTTCTCTCACTCAGAAATACTGACTGTAAGGGGGTTTCAACTTCTTTCTCACTCAGATGAAAGGTTGAAGGTTTTGTCACACAAGTTTTGTTTGTTTTTGGAAAGATCAAACAACTTAGAATATCTCAATAAGAGTTAAGGTTTCTTCTATGGAAGATGTTTGAGATATTTTGTGACGGTCTGGAATGTAGATGAAAAGCTTAAAAGATTTTGGTTATGGTGTTTCTAAGCTTTTCTTGAGAAAATATTTCAGCAGAGTTTCGACTTTCTTGTGTATGTCTCTCTATATTTAGGGTTTGCTGAGGTAGGGTATTTATAGGCAATTTCTTGGGATTTGTCCATTGGACACTTGTAGGAACGGCCTCTCACGCGCAAGTGAGTCATACCTTTTCTCTGATATTCCTGAAATCCTACTGCACTGATTTGATGTAGCAGGTTTGAACACTGAAATTCTGACAGTCTAGGCGAATAGATAGCTTGCTCCGTATACAATCTGTCCTGGTGACATTTAATGCTCTTATCAGGCATTTAATATGTTTCCCGTTGGAAATAAATGTCCGTTGAATGATTTCATTTAAGTCCTTCATGACTTCGGAATTTATTTTAGGTCAATCTGATCTTCTTGATCACTTGATTCATAAGCCCTGAAACAGTCCATAG
Source organism: Buddleja alternifolia (assembly GCA_019426215.1). Lineage (NCBI taxonomy): Eukaryota > Viridiplantae > Streptophyta > Magnoliopsida > Lamiales > Scrophulariaceae > Buddleja > Buddleja alternifolia. Next base: position 232,368 of record WHWC01000041.1, on the reverse strand, counting down.
CGATTGGCAGTTGCTTAAGACAGAATCTTCATTTTCACTTGACTTCAGACGCTGATCTTCAACTTCATCTCTAATAGTCTCACGTAGAATTCTACTAGCGACTTAGTATCCAATACTTAGTCTAAAATCTAAAAGGATAAAAATTACAAGCTTAATAAAATTACAACCTTTCAAACGCTTATACATAAGATCTATGAAAAACAGAAACTTACATTATATTTGGGGTCTAACATTAAAATCCTATCTTGTCATCATCAAAACATCTAACATGAAATTTCCTAACAATTTTCCCCTGTTTGATGATGGCAAGACCTTAACGCTTATAAATCTTTTACAGATTAAGAGTTCAAAGAAAAGTCCAAAATATAAGTATAAGTTAGCGTTTGGAAAGTTAGTAATGTTAGCTAAAGTTAAATTAGCTTCAACGAGTTATTTCAGCGTTAAATCATTCATTCATATATGATAATAAAGCATGCATGATTTACACTGAAGATAAATAAAATGTAAACGATCATCGTTTCTGTCGCTTTCTGCTTGCTTCTTCTCCTTGATAGATCTCAGTTGCTAAGTCCAGTAGAAGTCTGTCAATGTCTATCATTGTTGTATGCTGGACTTCATCATAATCACTTCTTCTCATTCTAGCGCTTTGATTCAGCTCCATCAACCTTTCCACCCACTCCCTTGTAGGGATTCCAAGATCTAGGATCAAGTCATGGTAAATGTCTTGTCTTCGATCATTTGTGGAAGTCCAGTCGAGAGGTTTTCTAAGCGGTCCGACATATGGGTGAAAATCCATACTCTCTAAGAACTCAACATCTAATTCTGGAAGCAAGTACTTGCCTTGATAATATCTAGGCTTGAGCTTCTTAGTAAGCATCTTCTTTAAGCTCACTATCTCCTCGAACATAGATCGCCAATGCTTGTTGTCTATCTTAGAGATTGCCTTGGACTGGGACTTTTCTTTCAGATCTTTCCCCTTCTTAGCATCATCAATGGAGGTTTTTAAATCAGCGATGTCTCGGCAGAGAAGCTTGACTTCATCTATCAAAAGAGTAATTTGCTCAGCGATACTCTGAGAAATTAGATTGGAAGAATTGTGTCGCTCAGTATCAGCTGAAGCATTCTACGCTAGCGACCAATTGAACTCATCAGACAATTCTTTGACCAAAGGAGCGATACTATTCATCATAATGACTGAAAGCTTGTTGACGTTTCTCATGTCAGCTTGGAGACCCGTCTCTACTTGGTTAAGTATTGACGTGCTTCGTTCTTCTAATCGAGAGCATGAGCCTGTGACATTAACAAGAGAATTGCGAGTAGCTTTTCTGAAATCTTTTTCTTCTGGATCTCTATCTGAGTCTGATTCTGAATCTGAAGATGAATGCTCAGGTCCATGAGAGCTTGAAACCACTGCCTTGCCTTTAGATTTATCTCTGATAAAAGGCTCTGCTGGCTCATCAAGAGTTTCCTGAACTTCTTCAATCCCTTGATCCATAGTAGGATCAACAGTCGCTGAAGGGATCTCGACTATTGGGGCGCTAGAAATATCTGGCAAAGAAGCATCTGGAAATTGAGCGGCTTCCATAGTAGGAGAATCTTTCGTCACTTCAACAATCTCCACTTCAGGAGACAGTTTCTCAACAGCAATTACCCAGAGTGGGCCAATCGCTTCCCATACATGCCTTGGACTAAGAACGTTGGTCTGTGGAATAAAGAAAATAGCGTCTTCGCTCTCGTCAATGCTTAGTGCAAATTGTACATCTTCTGGCAGATCAACTTCTGAGATATAAGAATTGTAGAAGTCCAAAATAAATGGCATTAGCGCTTGAGCTGCTGCTTGGTCCACTGGCTTGATTAGCAAAATTATCTTGGCCACTTGAATATTCTGCTCACAAAAGAGCACAGGGTGAAGATTGTATCCTCGGAAATCGCTTAGCCCTGAATAGTGACTGAAAGTAATATCCAATGCTTGGGCATTTTCTATCACTACTCTTCTTTCTCGGTGGAATTCAGCGAACTCATCGTGCTCATGGGCAACATCAACGCAAAACGTACTTTGTCCAGAAAGAAGCGGTTGTTTGCTAGAGGAGGCTTCTTCGTTGGGATCTAGAAAGATGCGCTGAACAAACGCTTGGCGAGGGTGAAAAACGTAGCGGCCGCCTTGACTGAATAAGGCTAGCTACTAGCAAATGTAGCTCTCGATGGATTGCCTGTAGCTTGGTAAGTCTCTAACATTGCCTGCAATATGCTGACGTTGGTGAAGTAAAAAGGTAGCAAACGCTCGGCGTCTGTATTCTATTCCAAAATTAAAAAAAATGGATATCTAACGAGTTCCTCAAGAGTGTAGAAGTGTCAAACGAACTGTTCAACCCATTTGGCTGTATCCGTCATCCATCGTTTGCCAAGCTTATTGGCTTTCTTTTGATCTTTTCTAGCGGCAAGAAATTTTTCAAAGCGTTCGGTCTCTTCATCGTAATACTTTGCCCATAATCTGGCAAGGTATTCACCTGCTTCATCATCTATCCACGAGTTAACTGGATTTGGTCACTCAGCAACAAGCGGTCCTTTTCCTTTCCAAAGTTTGAGTGGAATAGAAAAGAGAGCATTCTGAGGAGAATTAACGACTGATGGAAGAGCTGAGTATCCAATTCTATTGAGATCTTCTTCATCGGGGTTTTTAAGCCAATCGCCCATGTGGGGATTCTTGAAGACAATCTTGTTTGCTCGAAGAAGGTAAAAGGACTCATCAGATCGGCCGGTGAAATTGAATCGTGCTAAGTCATAGTCCGTTCTGTTGATCGCTGGTCGTCGAATATACTCAAAGCGAGATTGAAGACGCTCCAAGTTGTATAGACCCAGGTCGGCAATTTGCTCAAAGAATTCAAATTTAAGAGAATTGGAAATATCAGTCCAATGAAGAGTTTTTTTAAAATTGATTTCTGATTCAACAAGAGTCTGGGTGTCTCATTCTCTAGTGTTATAATAAAATTCAATGTCTGAGGAATATCCGCGAGGAAAGAAATCGATGACATGAGGAGGAGATCCAGTTGGAGTAGGAACAAAGGCAATTTCTTCTGTTGGAATAGGGGCCACTTCTATCGACCGCTCAGCATTAAGAGACGCTTCACTGGCTGAAGATGTTTCAGCCTCAGGAAGGACTTGGGCTAATTCTTTAGCTATATTCACAACAGTTGCCAAATCAACATCTACTTCAATGGGAATTTCTGAAGATGGAGGTGCATCAGCGTCTGGTGCATCTTGAGCTGATACATGTTGAGAAAAGCAAAATTTCTAGTAAGAAGAAATTACAAATAAAAGACTAAAACGCTTACCCTGAGGATTATCATCGACTGACATAGTTGCTTGATCTGTTTCAACAATTGGTACTTGATCCTCAGGCTCCAGGACTACTTCCTCATCTTCAAGATTAATGAGAGTAGTAAGGGGATCAACACGAATAGGAATTTTGAATCCTTCTAAAATATTTAGAGTATGCTGGATTCTATATTCACTAAACGCTAAAAAAAAATAGTTTTATCCTATTGTTAAAAAGAAAACATAGGAAAGGATAATATACACTGTCTTAAGACAAGTACTTACCCTGATAATCACCAAGGTCTGTTGAGAGAGCTCCAAGAGCGGCTACTGGCTCGAAAATAGGAAAAGCGTCAGAAGAAGTAGGAGGAACACTCGCTGAGTCTTCAAGCGCTGGCTCGGCTGGAGTGCTTGATGAAGTAGCTGGAGTGGACAAAGGAGTACGCCTGCGGGCTAGCGGTACTTCTTTCTCTTCTACTTCTTTTTTTTCATTTATATTGAGGATAAACGTTAGAGGAGGAGAGGAGAATTTGGAAGAAGGAGAGGGAGACTTTTGTTTCTTCTTGGGCTCTGGCTTCTTCTTCTGCTTCTTTGCTGGCTTGGCTGGCTCAGCGACTTTCAAAGCGAGTTTTCTTTTAGGTCGCTTGACCACCACTTCCTCTTCCGATGAAGATGAGGAAGATTAAGACGCTTGCTCTTCATCATCGCTGCGAACAACTCCTTCGGCAAGAAGTCGCTCACGCTCTTTTTTGGGAACCGCTGCACGACCACGTCGCCTTGGTTTGAGCAGCTCGCTAATCATTTTCTTTCCGTAGAATTTTAGCACTGGGACCCTTTTTTCAAGGGTGTTGACAAATCCATGAGCGCTAAGAATACGACTCAACACAATCCCGTAAGGCTTGGGATTTACCGACTTTTCCATCGCTGCCTTGAAGAGATTAAAAACAGAAAGAGACCAATTTATCTTCAACTTGGTCAGAATGGCCACCATCATCTTGTACTGAAGGTTTGAAACCTTATCAAAGCTTCCTTTTCTCCACTCGATCATTTTTGCACATATGTCCGCAAGAATGACATATTCGCCCTTCATGTCATTCTTCTTGAAGTTGGGTTCGTAGGCAGTTTCAACATCATCTTTCTTGATTAACTCCCAGACTTTGGTAGCATCACCAAGAGTCACATTCTCAACTTCGACACCATCATTTGGCAAAACTAGTATAAAGGATATAAGAGAAGGAGTGAGAACAAAGGTCTCGCAAGCAAAGGGAAAGACGTAGGAAATAGAGTTTCCATCGTCGGAGATTTTTGCATTCTTGAAAAAGTAAAGAGGTTCTTCCTCACATATGTTGAAAACAGTAGTTATCATTTCGCGCAAACTAGACTCCTGGACAAGTGGAAGAACAGTCCTCAGAGGGAAGTTCTGGTTATCAAACAGATAGTCCCAGTTAATAAGAAAACCGGCTTTAACAGTGACTGGTTTTTCAGATTTGGAAGACTTTCCAGCGGTAGATTTTGAAGATTTGGGTGCCATTGATAAACTTGGAAAAGCTTCGGTAGAAAAGAAATTCTTTTTGCCAGAGAGAACTTTTACAGTAGAAGAGTTTTGGAAGTGATAAAGTCTTACTGTAACAATTAAAAAGAGTTTAAATAGGAGGCAAAAAGTAACTACTCAACAATTAGATGAGTGACACGTGCTGGGCAATTAATTTTGAGACTAACAAATGAATCTGAGCCGTTTACTCATACATACGGATGTCAAAAAGTTCGGTAAAGTAGGATAACTGATGTGAAAAATAAAACCTTGAAGTCCGCAGTTACTTTAAAAAACTTTTGAAATTTTGAAAATGTTCAGCGTGAGTTGCACGCGCCTGATAGTACACTGACACGTACTCATACACTTGCTTTTACTGAACTGCCTATTTTAAGTAGTTATTTGATCGTCAGTTTGATTTGATAGGAGCGCGTGGACAGTTGTCAAATCATATCTTTTGGACTTATCCACACATTACCTTTTAGCGATTAAAACAATGCATGAATTTCGAAAGGATTTACCTTAGCGTTAAAGTGGGAATATTCTTAACGCTGAAGTGTATAACAAAATTCAATCGCTGAAATCTTTTTGAATGTTTTCTCTAGTGAAGTTTAATCGCTTGTTTGAAACTTAAAACTTTTTATTTTACACGCGATCAGATTTGTCATGCATAAATGTAAACGCTAATGATCAATGCATAAGATTTTCAAAGTAATTTTTTATCATAGTCGCTTACTTACAGAAGTAAGTACTATTTTAAAGTTCCCCCTAAAATTGATAGCTTATTTCAATTTTGTAAAGCGCTTTAGACATAAAATAAAGTGGATTCCCTCTAAATTATATGCCTATGAAATATGATGCTTTATGATTTAAGCGTTTAAATCGATCATACTTAGTCCACTTCTCAAAGTGAGAAAACGTTGTTCGTTGCGCTTTAGTGAAGATATCTGCCAATTATTTGTCAGTACCAATGAAATGCATGGAGATATCTTTCTTTTGAACATGGTCACGCAAGAAATGGTAACGAATGTCAATGTGTTTAGTTCTAGAATGAAGGACTAGGTTTTGGGTCATAGCTAAAGCGCTTTGGTTATCACAATGGATTGGGGTAGGGCCTAAGATTATGCCATAATCTCTAAGTTGTTGCCTCATCCAAAGGATTTGTGCACAACAGCTCCCAGTGGCTACATACTCTGCCTCAGCGGTAGAAGTCACTATAGATTGTTGTTTCTTACTATGCCACGAAACTAGTCTATCACCTAGAAATTGACATGTACCACTAGTACTTTTTCTATCTATTTTGCATCCTGCAAAATCTGCGTCTGAATAACCAATTCGTTTAAAATGAGAATCCCTTGGATACCACAAGCCCACATTTTGTGTGCCTTTTAGGTATTTAAGGATCTTCTTGGTAGCAATTAAGTGTGACTCTCTAGGATCAGCTTGATAGCGTGCACACATGCATACCGAAAACATAATATAAGGTCTACTAGCGGTAAGATAAAGAAGTGATCCGATAATACCTCTATAGTTAGTGATATCAATCTTCTTCCCACTTTCATCTTTATGTAACTTAAGCGTTTGACTCATTAGAATTTTTGAAGATGATGCATTTTCCATACCAAATTTCTTAATCATATCTCTAGTATATTTAGCTTGGTTTATAAATATGCCATTAGGGAGTTTTTTAACTTGTAATCCTAAGAAGAAAGTTAATTCACCCATCATGCTCATTTCAAATTGATCTTGCATCATTTTCAAAAATTTCTCACACAATCTCTTATTAGTAGATCCGAATATAATATCATCAACATATATTTGGACTAAGATAATATCTTAATTATGGATAATTTTAAATAACGTTGTATCAACGCTGTCTTTTGAAAAGCCTTTACCGATAAGGAAGATAGAAAGAGTGTCATACCATGATCTTAGTGCTTGTTTAACGCCATAGAGTGCCTTATCCAACTTGTATACCATACTTTTCCCATGGTTGTTGATGAATCCTGGGGGTTGCTCCACATAGACTTCTTCTTGGAGTTTACCATTCAGGAATGCACTCTTTACGTCCATTTGATACACTGTGGACTTGTTGAATGCGGCAAACACTAGGGACATTCGAATCACTTCTAGATGGGCTACTGGGCATAAGTTTCATCAAAATCAATACCCTCTTCTTGGCAATAACCTTGAGCGACTAATCTGGCTTTGTTTCTTATAACAATACCATCTTCGTCCATCTTGTTCCTAAAAACCCATCTAGTCCCAATAACTCCTTGGTGAGTTGGTCTTGGTACTAGCATCCAAACCTAGCTTCTCTCAAATTAGTTAAGCTCCTCTTGCATCGCTTCTACCCAACTTGAATCACTGAGCACTTCATCCACTTTCTTTGGTTCCATTTGAGAAAGAAAACTTGCGAACATGGCCTCATTGATTGTAGCGGCCCTAGTTCTAACACGTGCTCCTATATCTCCAATGACTAGCTCTGGTGGATGATCTCTAAGCCATTTATGATCTGGTTGGAACGGGTTGAGAGACTCTTGATTATCAATCGCTTGACCCTCATTTGTCTCTTGCGCAGTCGTTGCTTCATTCACAGTTCCAATTTGCTCTTGATGATCATTCTCTTCATGATCATCAGCGATTCTGACAATATCATCATTAGTAACCTCACGATTAATATTAGAGTTGGGCACATAGATCTCATCATCCTCATCATCACTATCATCACTAAGATTGATTTGTGATGCTTGTTGGACAAGATCTTCAATTCCTACATCATCAATATTAACCTTACTCGGTTCTTGGTTAGCATCATCAAACGCAACATGAATGGATTCTTCAACCTTCAATTTGATCTTATTTAGGATGCGGAAACTCTTTCCATTCTTGGCATAGCCTAGAAAGATTCCTTCCTCCGCTTTAGGATCAAACATCTTTAGACTTTGGGATCCATTGTTATGAATGAAACATTTTGAACCAAATACATGAAAATACGAAACGTTAGGCTTACGTCCCTTCCACAACTCATATGGAGTCTTCTCATGTTGCTTGTTGATCATACACCAGTTCTGAGTGTAGCAAACGGTATTGATAGCTTCGGCCCAAAACCTTTGAGGTAGCATAGACTCTGCAAGCATTGTCCTAGCGGCTTCCTTAAGCATTCTGTTCCGTCACTCGGCAACTCCATTTTGTTGAGGTGTTCTAGGAGCAGAATACTCATGAAGTATTCCAAAATCTGTACAAAACTTCTCAACAAATTGATTAGTCAATTCAGTTCCTCTATCGCTTTTAATTCTCTTCACCTTTAGATCTTTCGATGTTTGTAATTGACGAATTAGTGCTGTGAGCTTGACACTAGTTTCATCTTTGGTCGCTACAAATTCTACCCATGTATAGCCAGAGAAATCATCAACTATTACTAGCGAATACTTTTTACCACTAACCCTCATGATTTGAATAGGACCAAACAAATCTAAATGCAATAGTTCAAGAATTCTAGAAGTAGACAGACACGGTTTCTTCTTAAAAGATGATTTAACTTGTTTACCCATTTGCCATGCATCATATAAGCGATTTTTCTGAAAGGAACCTTTAGGCAATCCCTCTACTAGATTTAGCGATATTAACTGAGAGATTGCCTTAAAGTTGAGGTGATTCATTTTTCTATACCATAACCAACCCAATTCATTTTGACTTTTAGGAACAAAGCATATGGAGTTGTTATCTACAGTTGAATCCCAATCCACTAAATATACATTGTTTGTTCTTTTTCCTCTTAATTTAGTAGACTTAGTCTTAGCGTCAATAACATAGCAGATGTCGCTTGAAAATTCAACTTCAAAGCCTTTATCACAAAATTGACTAATGTTTAACAAATCATGCTTAAGACCCTCAACATAATATACATCACTAATCATGATGTTCCCCCTATGCATGATACCTATACCTTTGGTTTTACCTTTAGAGTTATCACCGAATACAACTAGAGGACCATTGTTTGAACGATAGTTGATTAGGAGATCCTTTGAGCCAGTCATGTGTCTTGACGACCCACTATCAAAATACTAAACTAAAGAATCAGTGTTGGCTCTAGGTACCTGCATTCAAAGGGCAGTTCTAATTATTCTTAGGTACCCATTTTGTCTTGGATCCTTTAATGTTAGTGACTTTGGTTTGAATTAAGACTTTCGGAACCCATATCTGCCTTGTCTTCATTACGGGAAGATTGGCCTTCTTGGGTTTCTGTTTGTGTTGTGTGTGCTTTTTAGGTGTATAGTAATATCCTCGATTATAGTAGTAATCATAGTCATAATCATAATCATAATCATCATAGTATCAATAATATGATCTAGATCTTTGAGGATACTGACGTTGGTATTTCCTCGACACTGGATTAGGAGTCGCTTTAGGCGTTTGACGCTTAGCGTTTGATTCATTGGTAGATGGTTTATCCTTAGCCTTTTGAGCGTTTGGATAGACCTTCTTTTGTGAATCATTCACTTTCGTTTTCTCCTTGTTGCCTGAGTTAGTATTGACCTTCTCATTTGGCCTCTTACTAATGTCCTTGGGTTCATTCAGCGTTTGACTGTTTGAACTTTTCTCAATAAAGAATACACCTTTTCCTTTGTTGGTTTCCGTAACCTTAGACGTTTTGGATTTAGGACCAAATTTATCACAACCTAAATCGGTCTTTTCACCAAATAATCTGGTTACCTCAGTCACATTATCTGGCTTTCTTGATGCTTTCGATAGTGATGAGACAAGCTATTCTGATTTGGCAAGTCTAGCGATCAAATCAGCTTCTCTCTTGACTATTATATCAATATCACTTTTTAATTATATATTTTCAATCTCAAGTGATTGATTCTTCTCAATGCATTGTTGCTGAACTCGCAACTCTGCTTTGAGCGTCATGTTATCACTTGTGAGCGCTGAAATGATATCAAAGTGATTTTGATACAATTCTGCGGCATCTTGACAATCTTTAAAATATTCATTCAGTTTGTCAAGTAATTCATCATATGAAAGAGGATGAGATAATTCATTGGTTACCTCTGATAACGAGTCGTCAGACACTTCTTCATCTCTGGCCATGAGATAAATTAGCACCGAGTCGCTAGAAGGCTCATCATCGCTGCTTTCATCTAATGATTCCAAATCCTCTTCAGGTGCGGAGAATGGTTCTGATTCCGCTAGCAAACCTTGTTGGCAAAGGTTGCTCCTGAATTGTTTTCTATCCACATAATCTTGCCTTGTGGGCTTAGACACATTTGGATAAGGGCAATTTACCTGGTAGTGCCCTGGTTTCCTGCAATTGTAACACAAATTAGTTTTCATTTTCTGTTCAGTGGTTAATCGCTTGGAAGCTACTGGCGCTGAGAGATTCTGAGTAGGAGTCGGAGACGCTTGATATGAAACTAGCGCTGGAGGCTGAGGTACAGAATACACTGGCGCTTGATATTGAGACGCTGGTGCAGGTGGAGGGGTTTAAAATGAGGTTTGTCCAATAGGATTTCTCTTTTCGTATCTTAGGAATTTCTTAAATTTCTTGTTCAATAGAGCCATTTCCTTCTCCTCACTAGATTATGTCATTTTTACCTCGTTAATCGCTTTACCTTTACTTTTGGTAGTAGTAATTAAAGCTCCTGATTCAGTCGCTGAAGTCGATGTATCGCTGACTTCACCTAATTCGAACTCAAATGCCTTTAATTTTGAAAATACGTGTTCTGGAGTCAGAGTTTCCAACATCCGTGATTCTCTCATGGCAATAGTCTTAATCAAATACTTGCTAGGAAGACTTCTGAATATCTTGTTGACCATTTCCTTTTTAGTCAACTCCTTTTCTAATGAAGCTAACTCTATGATGAGCAAAGTAAACCTTGCGTCTAATTGTTCTAGCGATGCTCAAATCGTTACATGGCTATGGAGAGCTTGTTCTCCTTCATCTGTGCTGAACCTTCACACACTATAGCCAACTTATCCCATATCTCTTTTGAAGTCTTACACTGTTTGATCTTGTTGAACAATGCATCATTATCTCCTAACGCTGAGTACAGTGCACTTCGTCCAAGATTATCTAGATTTGCTCTTTTTCTATCGTCTGGTGTCCATTCTACCTTAGGCTTCTCGGCATAACCATCTGGAGTAGCCACATCAGCTCCAGGTGCTTGAGTTATCACTTTCATGATCTTAATAGGGCCATCTGTAATAACATCACACATTTCATTATCGCAAGAACATAAATATGCGAATGCTCTAAGTTTCCATGAATCATAGTTTGATTCTACCAACTTAGCCATTTTGTTAAAAGCCATAATGAGATGTTTAAGAAAATTTAAAGAGACTAAGTTTTTAGAAAAAATGGATCTAAACAAGCAGTTACGCTCGGAAACGCTTAAGTTTCAACTTCAACCGCTCTGATACCACTTGGTGGTCCCAAGTGGCATACGAAAGGGTCTTGGGGGGGGGGGGGGGTTGTTAGACTAGTGATTTTAGCAATTTACCAAAGTAGGGTAACGCTTAGATCACTTAATCAGGGTTAGCACAATGAAAATGATTTTAAAGTTTTAGCGTTCGTTTTGGTCAAATAGTCGCTAATCAGTTTACTTGTCTTTTTCAGGAATGAACTACAGAAAATAAAGCAAGACAATAAAACAGTAAATGATACAAGAATTTGTAAGGTTCACTGGGTGATGTAATCCCAGCTACGTCCTTCTTCTCCTTTTTCACTTGGAGGAATTTACTAGGTTGATTATCAAAGAATCACACAGAATCTTCTACAAGATAGTAAAGAGGAGAAAATGATCTCGGGCTCCTTGATCACACAGACTTCAGCACCAATGAAGATCTTTTTCTACAAGCTTCTCTCACTCAGAAATGCTGCTTGTAAGGGGTTTTCAACTTCTTTCTCACTCGGATGAAAGGTTGAAGGTTTTGTCACACAGGTTTTGTTTGTTTTTGGAAAGATCAAACAACTTAGAATATCTCAGTAAGAGTTTAGGTTTTTTCTTTCGAAGATGTTTGAGATATTTTGTGACTGTCTGGAATGTAGATGAAGAGCTTAAAAGATTTTGGCTATGGTGTTTCTAAGCTTTTCTTGAGAAAATATATTAGCAGAGTTTCGACTTTCTTGTGTATGTCTCTTTATATTTAAGGTTTGCTGAGGTAGGGTATTTATAGGCAATTTCTTGGGATTTGTCCGTTGGACACTTGTAGGAACATGCCTCTCACGCGCGAGTGAGTCATACCTTTTCTCTGATATTCCTGAAATCTTGCTGCACTGATTTGATGTAGCAGGTTTGAACACTGAAATTCTGATAGTCTAGGCCAATAGATAGCTTGCTCCGTATACAATCTGTCCTGATCACATTTAATGCTCTTATCAGACATTTAATGTATTTCCCGTTGGAAATAAATGTCCGTTGAATGATTGCATTTAAGTCCTTCATGACTTCGGAATTTATTTCAGGTGAATCTGATCTTCTTGATCGCTTGATTCATAAGCCCTGAAACAGTCCATAGCGATTGGCAGTCGCTTAAGACAGAATCTTCATCTTCACTTGACTTCAGACGCTGATCTTCAACTTCATCTCTAATAGACTCACCTAGAATTCTACTAGCGACTTAGTATCCAATACTTAGTCTAAAATCTAAAAGGATAAAAATTACAAGCTTAATAAAATTACAACCTTTCAAACGCTTATACATAAGATCTATGAAAAACAGAAACTTACATTATATTTGGAGTCTAACATTAAAATCCTATCTTGATATCATCAAAACATCTAACATGAAATTTCCTAACAAGAATCGCCAAGGAGATTTCCGAAAAAAATTGGAGCTGCTAGGGTTTTTCCATGTCATATTCTACTCTACAATTTGAAGGGAAAAACATAAGGCCATGTTTGTTTGTGTTTTCAAAACAGTTTTTCCATTTTCATTTTCATCTGAGAATGAAAATACACAATTTATACTGTTTTTAACTGAAAATATTCTCATTTTCATTCTCATTTTTACATTCCCAATAAATTTCAATCATTTCTTTAAAATTACATTTCACATCACTCATCTCACAATTTATTTTTATCACTTTTCTAGCTCATCTCCTTTTAGTTTTTTAAACCTTTCTCTCTTCTTTCCTTTAAATTTTTAAATCCAACACTATTCATCTAATCTTACTTTTCAATCACTTCACACATCATAATCACCAATTTCAACCATTTTTAAAACCACAACCAAACACACCTAGTTTTTTCACTTTTCTCACACAAAAATTAAAAAACTCATTCCCCCATATATTTTAGAAAATGACAGTTGAAAATGAAATGAAAACACATCCAAACAAAGCCTAAGCTTTTATAAGATTTTGAATGGGGCTTTGATGGATTGCTGAAGGGTAGTAGAGATGGATTGTTGAAAAGGGACTTACTGTGTAGAAGTATTGGCCTTTTTGCTTGTCCTGGTTGTGGACTTTGTCGTTGTAGACCTATACTATTTTGCCGCTTCTTTTTATCCATTTTTTGGCGCTCTGTGTGCTGTTGGCACAGGGGCCGTTTGGTTAAAAGGGACCGATTTGCACAGGTGTGAAGTTAAAAGGATGGTTATGTTTTGGAGGGTGAAAAGACCAAAATAGCCCCTGTTAATATTTGGACAAAAGACTTAAATAACCCCTCTTAAAGAAGCGTGTTTTCTGAAGAGAAACGCTACTTCCTTTTTTTTTTAAAAAAAAAGCAAAATAAATGCGTGTAATTAATATTTGACCCTTCCTTTTATAAAACTCAGAACATGATGAACATGGTCAATTTAACGCTCCATTATCGAGAGAGAAGAGAGAACTGGACTGGAAGAAGAAGAAAAAGGATTTATTTAGTTTGATTTTGTTTCATCCAGGCTCAGTCGTTAATTTCCCGAAGGTGATTTCAAGTTTTGAAGCATATTTCGCACTTTATGATTTTTGCTTATTTTTTTTTTAATTTTTTTATATTAACCAGGCATTTGCAGTCAATGGCTCCTCCTCGCCATCTAGATTTTGGAATGGTCCCTCACGATTCCGAGTCATCATCTTCATCGACTCCCCCTGTAAGTACAATTCTGTGAATAAACCCTAATATTTATAAGTATTTATATTTTGTGTTGTTTGATAAAATAATAGAAATGTGAACTTCATAGTCAAAATTTGATTAAATATTCTTATTTTAACTAGTTTATAAAAATGAAATTTTTCCTGATTTTGTGCATAAATAGTGATTTTAAGTATAGTGGCTTCATGTGATTTCTTATTACAGTATTGGCTTCATGTGATCTAGTATCTTATTTATTAAATGACAACTAATATATATTTCACAAATTGTAATCCCTTTATTAATTCTTTTTAAGTATACTGACTTCATTATGATGGATGAATTTAGGTAATTTTAGAAGAAGCTATTTTTGGAACCTTAAATTACATTAAAGCATGGTAACAAGTTCAACAGTTTTGAATAACATTGTATTATTTTTGTCTCAGGTTCCCACTCTTTGTTTGCCTCTTGGAAATTGTAATTTCAAGGGTAAAATTTCTACGTACTGCAAAATGGCAGAAGTATTCAAATTGATTGAGGATTGTTTGAGTGATCATCTGAATGGGATGGCTTGGTTGCGGGATTCTCAGTTTGGCCCTTTTTTTCGACGCAGCTCCTAACATGGAGATGATTTTAACTCCTTTGTGGATGCTGCTAAGCCGCAAAGTGAAGTCTGAAAATAAATTCGAGATTTGGTTTGTTTGAATGGCATCCCTATTAAATACTCTATGATGGAGCCTGCCGTTTTGACTGGATTGATATGTGATGAGTATCCTAAAGAAACTATTCCTACGCCAGCTCATAATTTTTGTACAAGGCACATTGGAAAGAAAATCACAGTTAGAGATATCAAGAAAGCACTTACACAGTTTGTGATCTCTCCCCCTGAAAAAAGTGTCCCTTCCAGTGATCGTGATAGTAGCAGTCTAACGAGTGTTAAGCATGGAGCCTGAAGGAACATTGAAGATGAAAAGTTAAAACTTGCTTTGTAGTACTTGTTGTGCTCGGTATTTTTTTTTTTGGTAATGATAATGCAAAGATAGATTCCAAACTGATACATGTTGTTGAGGATCTAGAGTTTGCAAGAACCTATCCCTGGGGTCGGCGGTCATATTTTTTTTTGATTGAATCCGTGACAAGTTTGGACATGCAACAGAAAAGGCTAGCTCAAAGACCACAGTGGAAATGTCCTGGATTCATTATTCCTCTGATGGTAATGAAATACTTTTCTGTAATGCTATGTTTCTTTGTTGTAAATGGTCTTTTTTATATTTCTCCATATATAATTTGACGATTGCTTTTGTTCATTTTGTTAGCTTCTTCCTTTTGAGTGCATCCCCGCACTCTCTCCTAATATTGCTCGTTTGAGGGAGAATGTGAATTCCACTTTGCCCAGAATTTGCAAGTGGTCTACCAAACTCAAGCACAAGAAACAATATCCCAGTTTTGAGGAGGTGCTCAAATTGGTCGTAGACACGAAGGTTGGTGTTTAACTGTTTTGCAATGTGAACTGAACACTGTGAAATAAGTTTTATGTTCTGAAAAAATCATTTTTCTGTTTATAAATATTGTATTACACTGATGTTTATCATTGAATACTAGCTTTTATGCTACAATATTAATGACTGAAATTTATAAAAGTTTTGTTTGTTGTTGTCCAATCCGTCATTGTAGAATGCTTATAAAAAATTCTTAATTTAGAATGAATTCCCCATCATTTAAAATTGCACGCAATTTCATTTTACACTAATTTATAGAATACTTGGATACTGGCTTTAGTATGTATTCCAGTAAGGAGCAAACTTGGTAATATGCATAATTGATCTTCTCCCTCTAATTTAGTATATATTATTTGCTTTGTAAGATATTTTAAGCGTAATGCAGCCGACTGCGGAGGAAATTTCTTCAACTCATATGGTCAAATTTGCTGCTTATAATGCCCACAACTCCTTGGTGAAGGACGTGACCACCTAATCTTGGACTGCAATACTTGAAAAGGGAGGTCGTATTATATTTGACGATCTATACCTAGAAGATGTGGACGGTAAACGTTCTTTCCTTGGATATCAAACAGGAGACATTATTGATCCTCCTCCATAATTGAACCATGCGTCTCATCAGCTATTCCACCCGAGAGCGTTCCTGCTTTTTCATCCATCCCACAACTCCAAAAGAAAAGTGCTCGCGGTAATTCATCAGAACCTAACAATGAGGTTGTTAGAGTACTCGGTGAAATACTAGAAAGAATCTCTGATCTTGAAAAGGCTTGTCATTTGATGGATTCAATGTAAGTGCAAGGTTATCATGTGTAGAAAGTAGGTTAAAAAAATTGGAGAGATTTATAAGGGATGATTTTGCCGCTGATTTACAACCATTTCATGCTTCCCTGGGTAGTAAACTAGTTAGGAATCATGATGATGTTGGTGTGCATAAAGATGAGGTCAATGATGCGGATGGCGATGTTGCGGATGATGATGTTGTGGATGGCGATCTTGCTGCAGCTCTTATGGAGTTGAATCAGCACGAGGACATGGTAGAGGTACCTCTCAATATTGACAATCAGTATCCAAAGACGGACATTAAGGAGTATCCAAGGAGGGAGCGGAAAAGATCCCATAATTTGCAGTCCCCATACACTGAGTTTTATGCGCCTAAGAGTAAAGTAAGACAGTGAATTTGTATGTTATGAATTGTTATATTTTTGTTGATATTTTTATGTTTGCTTTAGATGCATATTGTTTTATTAAATCAGGCAACGAAGATAGTTATAGACCCCTTGGAAAGGCAATTGATAAATGATGAATTTTTGAACCAAGATGGGTAGGGGAAATTGAGCAGTAATTTGGAGACCAATGTAGCTGAAGGCATCACCTTTTCAGATGAGAAATTTGTGTTTAAAGAAGTGAAGATCGAAAAGGAAGATGATGTGTATAACAAAAAGAAGGGCTTGATGAAAAGACTGAGGAAATTGTGGCGAAGAAGGAAGATGATGATCATTATGATTCCAATTATTAATTTTTGTCTCTCACCAAAGCTGAGAAGGATATGATTTCTGAACACTTGTTCTGTACTCTAACCAAATTCCAAGCCAAAAAATCCTTGGTAAACCATGAGACATCTGGTCTTAGTATTTATGCTGGAGAATTTCAATGTTTGAAGCCTATCGGATGGCTTAATGATTCAATGTTAATGTTTACTGGGTATTAATGAAAGAAAGAGAGCTGAGGGAGCCAACGCAGTATCTGAAATGCCATTATTTTAGAACTTTTTTTTACTCCATCTTGAGCGTTCATGGTTTTGTGTCGGTGAAAAAATGGACTAATTCTAGAACTTGTTTAATAGATTATTCTCTGCTTAAGTGTGATAAAATATTTCTCCCTATCCACAATGAAGTGCATTGGACTTTAGCTATTATCAGCCCGAAAGACAAAAAAATGGAGTATGTTGATTCCTTTGGTTATGGTTCTGAAGGGGTTCATGTTAAAGTTTTTGGTAAATTAGATGAGTACCTCAGATTGTACACTAAAAACTTTTATGAGATAGATATTTATTTGTCTCATTGGGTGCACGAACTCGTCACTGGCAATCCAAAGCAGGAAAATACTCATGACTGCAGTGTCTTCATGCTTAAATCCATCGACTTTTATTATAGCAGAGAACACGTTAGATGTGTAAAAGATTTTAAACAGGATAAAATGCCATACTTTAGGCAGAAGATTGTCTTGGAGATTCTAAATTTGCATGTTGTATGATTCCTGGTACACAAAAGACTGAATCTGCTTCTAGTATTGATTGTATTATTGAGAAAATTCGAGATGTTAGCGAAATGTAATATGTAATGTAAAATTGCCCAGGATAGGATGATTTTGAGTAAAATAATTGATTGTCAATTCTTACCACTTGTATTTTCATCCATTTTATATTTTCCTAAGCACTTGTATTTTCATAATTTTAGAGTAAATTGAGTAACAAATGTTCATGCAAGACAAACCTTTACCTTTACCCAAAAAAAAAAAACCACAATTCCATTTTGTAAACCTAAAACAAATTGAATGTGTGAATACTGGCAAAATGAGAAAATAATATTTCGTAAACCCAATTTTTTTTTTAAAAAAATTGCATAAACAATACTCAGATACAGGATCCACCAGTATCCCGTTTCGTTTGTAATTCTGGGTTACCAGATCCACCAGTATCCTATTGCGTATGAGGGTTTCAAAAGTTATAGAATATTCGGATACAGGATTCCCTAGTATCTGGTTTCGTATTTGGCTTATACCTCTTTTTGCAATTTATGTAAATACACACACACAGGGTCACCCCGGTATCCTATTCCCAATCCATTTCGTAAAACTAAAACAAAACAAATTGAAAAATGTAGCGTGAATACATTGACATGGCGAAATGAGAAAATTCTATTTCGTAACCCTAATTTTTTTAAAAAAAATTGCAGTGTTAGTACTCGAATATAGGATGCCCAGAATCCTATTCTGTGTGGTGATGGTTACAAAAGTTAAAGAATATTCGGATACAGGGTCACTCCAGTATCCCGTTTCGTACGAAGGTTATACCTTTATTCCCAATTTATGTAAATACACAGACATAGGATCACCCTTGTATTCGTATTTTATTCGAGGGTTACACTAATTGAATAGACAGGACCATTAAGTAAGGTAAGTATCCAGTATTCTATCGAATTATTGAATACCAGTAACAAGACCTTTTAGTATCCAGTATTCTACCACATTATTGAATACTGGTAACAGGACCTTTAAGTATTTAGTACTATACCGAATTATTGAATACTGGTATCAGGAACTTACTATACCGAATTATTGAATACTGGTATCAGGAACTTTAAATATTTAGTATTATACCGAATTATTGAATACGAGTAACAGGACCTTTAAATGTTCAGTATTTTATCGAATTATTGAATATTGGTAACAAGACCTTTAAGTATCCAATATTTAAACTTTGTTTTTTTGAATTGTATTTAAATTTTTGATTGTAATTCAAAATGTCCCAATTCCATTCCAAACCCTTAAATGTAATTTTTCAATGCATTCCTAAAAATAATTAATGCAAAGCGTTTGTTTTTACTAAATGTGGTATAGAATTTAAATTTTTAAATTAAGTATTCTATCGAATTATTCAATACTGGTAACAGGACCTTTTAGTATCCAGTAATCTATCGAATTATTGAATACTGGTAACAAGACCTTTTAGTATCCAGTATTATCCAATTAGGTAGTACTGGTAACAGGACCTTTTAGTATCCAGTATTAAAATCTTTTTTTGTTTGGATTGTATGATATAATTTTTTATTGTAATTCAAAATGTCCCAATTCCATTCCAAACCCTTAAAAATAATTTTTCAATGCATACCTAAAAATAGTTAATGCATACCTTTGTAACATTTTTTTTTTTACTAAATGTAGTTTAAATTTTAAATTTTTCTTTCACTTCTTCTTAAGAAATTAATGTGGAATTATTTTGTTCTATATTAAATTAATGATTTGCACTTTATGTTTTTAAAGTTACTTTTTTGAAACATAATTTTGAATGAATGGTGCGATACAGGGATCGAGTGTTGAGTATTGAAAAAAAAATGTGTATATGTTTACAAAAAATGGTAAAACCGAACAAAAATCATATCCGACATTCTTTTGTTCACAAATTAAATGAAAACCCCATAACATCTACAATTGATATGTACTTCTATTGATCTTCCTCAAATTTGCATCCCAGTATCTCTACATCCCAGTATCCTATTATATCTGCATCCAAATATCGAGAAAGACACGACAATATATATAGAAATTTACTCCAACCTTTTGAGGGATCCTGTATGTCAGTGTTCACAAATAAAAAAAATGTTATTCATAAAATCATTAAAATAATAAAAAATATCATGCGTAACACATATTATATTATATATATAGTAACAAAGAAAACGTCAGCCAACATTACAAAACAAAAAAGCAAAATTGTTCTAGCATTACAAAACACATCAAAACTAATAATTTGTTTATAAAGAAAAAACCACCCATCATCAACATTAAAACTTAAAATTCTCCAGCCCCAACGTCGGCATGCTTCACCGTTCATGCCTCTACAATCCGTATGTACCTATCGTGATCGTCCAAGTACACTTGCAGTGCTTCATTTGATGATGGATGTGGAGCATCCACATTTGGTTCTGCCATCAATTGGCGGATTCTTTGAAGCACCTGAAAAAATATACATTTTGTGTTGAATGGATTCATTTGATTTTATAATCCAATATATATAATAATATATTGGTAGCAGCAATACCTGCGGGATTGTAAGAGCCGGGTTCCATCATTCTCGAAGAATATCAAGTTCGATGCCACCTATCATGGAGATGTTGGGA
The DNA here is from genome assembly GCA_019426215.1 of Buddleja alternifolia. Classification (NCBI taxonomy): domain Eukaryota; kingdom Viridiplantae; phylum Streptophyta; class Magnoliopsida; order Lamiales; family Scrophulariaceae; genus Buddleja; species Buddleja alternifolia. The sequence continues at coordinate 212,063 of WHWC01000041.1, read as the reverse complement.
TGAAAAACCCTTATCCAGAAATTCACCTTATCAAACAACCCAACAAAAACAACAAAAGATCCATTAGCATGATGATTATACAAGTTTTATAAAATTGCATTTATTTAATGAAAACATGTTCAAGGAATAAGCCTACAATCGGTGGAGACAATAGGAAGTTAGGCCCAAAATGAATGAACAACTTAAAGAAGTGGTCAGCATACAGGCTGTTCATTGGGCCCATCATCCGGGCCTCCCAAGTGTAGTCATCGTTGTTCACCGGCCATGTCAGAAAATACGACACACAATTTTACTTAACAAGGATGAGTCATCAAACCGAAGCATAAACGAGTGTAACAATATGAAACTTATCAGCAATAAACCAAATTTTTTGATCAATTGTGCATTTCTCCTTTTCAATCCGTCTCCTAATAGAATGCATCTCCATAATATTTTGTGTGTGAAGAGAATACTGAAGATTTGGGTTGAGAATATTTTGTGTGTGATGTTCTCTCTTATATAGTTATGGTGCGGAGTGTTGTGTCTGTTGGAATTCTTTTAAAAAGTGGTTGATGGAATGTTTAAAATCAAAAGAAATGTGTCTGTTTTAGTTCTAAAGCTGTTCCAATGTGTCAGTTGAATATAGCAATTTTTATTGATGGACACCTGTACAAGGACTTACAGTATGTTGGACAAGTATCATTCAATAAATACAGTGTTAAAGTTGGTGGTCCCAAGTGGCATGCAAAAGGGTGTAAAGGGGGGGGGGGGTTGAATAGACCCTGAAGTCTTTTTCGACTTCAAAAATTTGTACCACTTTTAAAGAGTTTTGAACGCTTAGCAAGCTTAAGTGCTAGGTCAGACGCTTCTAGAAAGTTAACTTAGACTTAGTGATTTTCACAATTACCAAAGTAGGATAATGCGTCAATCGCTTAGTTAGGGTTAGCACAACGGAAATGATTTTAGCTTAGTGTTCTAGTTTGTGAATTAGTCGTTTAACTGTTTTACTTATCTTTTTTAAGATAAAAGATAGAATATAAAGGAAGACAATAAAATAGTAAATAACACAAGAATTTGTAAGGTTCACTGGGTGATGTAATCCCAGCTACGTCCTTCTTCTCCTTAGAATACTTGGTGGAATTCCACTAAATTGATTATCGAATGATCACACAGAGGCTTCTACAAAATAGAGGAGGAGATGATGATCTTGGGCTCCTTGATCACACAGACTTCAGCTCCAATGAAGATCTTCACCAACAAGCTTCTCTCACTCAGAAATACTACTTCTAGAGTTAACAACTTCTTCACACAGACAGAGGATGTTAAGGGTTTCAGTTACGGGTTTGTTTGATTTTAGGAAGTTCAAACAACTTAGGATATCTCAATAATAGTGTATGATTCTTCTATGAAGATGTTTGATATATCTACGACTATCTAGAATGTATGTGAAAAGCTTGAAAGAATTTTTGGCTATGGAGTTTCTAAGCTTTTCGTGAGAAAGTATTTCATCAAAGTTTTAACCTTTTTCTTGTGTATGTAAGTGTATTTTTAGGGTTTGCTGAAGGGTACTATTTATAGGATTTCTTGGGATTTGTCCGTTGGACACAAGTGGGCACGTGTATTTCACACAGCGTGTTAAACAGTCCCTTTCTGACATTCCTGAATTTTTGCTGGTTCCGATTGGACATGAGCTCGTTTTGAACTCTGATTTCTGACAGTCTAGTCAAAAGGTGGCTTGTCCACAAGTCATAATGCCTTATCACATTTAAATGCACTTATCAGGCATTTAATGCATTTGAATTTAATTCCTGTTGGAAATAAATATCCGTTGATGATTGCATTTAAGTCTTTGATGACTTATGAATTTATTTCAGGTGAATGCGATCCTCGATCGCTTGAGTGTTTTAAGCACTTGATTCAACAACCCTGAAACAGTCCTTTAGCGTTTGACAGACGCTAAGAACAAATCTTCATCTTCACTTGACTTCAGACGCTGATCTTCAACTTCATCTTTGATAGACTCACGTAGAATTCTATTAGAGACTCGGTATTAAATACTTAGTCTAAAATCTACAAAGATAAAAATTACAAGCCTCATAAAATTGCAAACTTTCAAACGCTTATACACTTGATCTATGAAAGCATAAACTTACATTATTTTTGGGCTCTAACATAATGTCTTACTTTTGTCATCATCAAAACATCTAACATGAAATTTTCTAACAATTTCGTCAAGACCTTAAGTCTTACAACTTTTTCTTTTTAATAGATTACGAGTTTAAAGAAAAGTCCAAAAATAATCATAAGTTAGCGTTAGAAAGCAAGATAAGTTAGCTAATGTTAGATTAGTCTCAACAAGATGTTTCAGCGCTCAATCATTCATTCATAATATATTGAATTTTAAAAGCATACAATGATTGTGCTGAAACTAAAGAGCGACCACATACAAAAAAATAAAAGATAAAACAATAAAATCATTTTCTTTGTTTCTTCTTCAAAGACTCTTCTTGGTAGATCTCATTCGCTTGATCTAGCAGGACTCGATCGATGTCTATCATTGTTGTGTGAAAGATATCATCATAGTAATCGCTTCGATTCAGCTCAAGCAACCTGTCCACCCAATCTCTTACAGGGATCCTAAGTTGTCTGATTAGATCATGATAAATATCCTGCACACGATCATTGGAAGGTTTCCAAATGAGAGGTCTTCTCAGCTGTGCCGCATATGGATTAAAACCCATACTTTCTAAAAACTCAACATCGATGTCCGGAAGCCTGTGCCTGCCTTGGTGGTATCTTGGCTTTCGCTTCTTAGTGAGCATCTTTTTAAGACTCACTATTTCTTTAAATATGGAGCGCCAGTGCTTATTATCTGTTTTGGAAATAGGCTCCGTCAAGGCTTTACCTTTGGCTGTGGACAATTGATGCTTTTCTTTATCTTCTTCCCCCTTCTTGACTTCATCAATTTTGGCGCTAAGTTCCTTGATGTCTCGGCGAAGAAGTCTGACTTCATCAACTAAAAGAGCAACTTGCTCAGCGATGCTTCGAGCGACTAGATTGGAAGAATTATGTCGTTCAACATCAGCGGATGCATTCTGAGCAAGAGAGCGATTGAACTCTTCAGACAATCCATAAATTACTGGAACCATTTTATCAAGAACTTTGTTCGAACATTGAGTCGCTTGAAGTCTCATGTCAAGGACTCTCTGTCTTTCCACAAAATGAATAATTTCTTGAGAGGATTCAGCGAATCGAGAGCAAGAGCCCTGAATATCAACCACGGTGTTCAATACTGCTTGCTTGAAATCCTTAGCTCCAGGATCACTGTTTGAATCTGAGTTCGAAGAAGGAAGACACTCAGGATATGAGTGCGAGATTGCAGCCTTCCCCTTAGATTTATCTCTGATAAAAGTCTCTTCTGGTTCTTCAGAAATCTCTTCGTCCACTTCTTGAATCGCTAACTCAACAGACTGAGTTGCAGTGTCAATCTCCGCAACTTGGTCAACAATTAGAACTTTGACTACTGGAGCGCTAGGAGCAACGCCTATTTGCATATCAACATCTTCAGAGGGAGCGACTTCCACAGTAGAGTCTGTTCCAATTCAATTTTAGCAATCTCCATTTGAGGAGATGGTTTCTCAACAACAATGACCCAAAGAGGGTCAATCGCTTCCATCACATGCTTTGGACTTAGGATATTGGTCTTCGGAATGTAGAATATAGCATCTTCGCGCTTTTCAGTGCTTAGTGCAAAGTGCACATCCTCCGGCAAATCAACTCCTGAAACATAAGAATTAAAGAAGTCCAAAATAAATGGCATCAACACTTGAGCAGCATCTTGATCTACTGGCCTGATTAGGGAAATCATCTTGGCCACTTGAATGTTCTGCTCACACATCAAGACAAGGTGAAGATTATTGCCTTTGAAGTCATTTAGGCTAAAAATTCATTGAAGGTAATGTCCAGCGATTGCACATTTTCTACAATCGCTCTCCTGTCTTTGTAAAATTCTGCAAACTCAGCATAATGATTGTCTAGTCTCATGTGAGCTTCACTTTGCCTTGGCAGAATTGGTTGCTTACTGGTGGAGGCATCTTCATTCAGATCGGGAAGGATACGCTGAACAAAATTTTGATTCGGATAAAAAACATAGCGTCCTCCATGAGCGACTAAGGCTAGATGCTGGCGAATATAGCATTCTATCGATTGTCTATAATAAGGCAAATCGCTAATATTCCCAACAAGATTTTTGCGCTGCTCGAGTAGAAACACAGCAAAACCTCTGCGTCTGTATTCCACTCCAAATTAAAACAAAGAAGGTGTTAGTAATTTCATGTCAGATGTTTTGATGATGACAATTAGGATTTCGTGTTAGACCCCAAAAATGTAAGTATAAAAGCTTTCTTAGAACATTTTGTATAAGCACCTGAAAGCTTATTTATTTTAGGCTTGTAATATTTATCGTTATAGATTTCAGACTAAGTATGTGATACTAAATCACTAGAAGAGTTCTGTGTGAGTCTACCAAGTGATGAAGTTGAAGATCAAGCGTCTGAAGTAACAGAAGATAAAGATTTGTCTCAAGCATCCGTCTAACGCTAGAAGATTGCTCCAGGTTATGAAACTAGCGCTCAAGGTATTTATGGATTTTAGACCAAGTACTTAACACTAAGTCGATGATAGGATTCTGAGTGGGTCTATCAAAGATAAAGTTGAAGGTCAAGTGCCCAAAAGACAAGTAAAGATGCAAACGCATCTCAAGCGTCTGCTAAGCGCATAGAAGATTGCTCTCAAAGTCAAGCGTCCAAGAGGCTCAAGCGTCAAGTTGTCAAAGCGTAACCTGAAGACTCAAACCCAAGTTATTAAAGGCTTAAGAAATGCATGAATCAACGGATAATTATTTCCAATGGAAATAAGACAAGATGCATTAAAAGTTGGATAAGTGCTATTAAAATATAAGCACTATAACTTATGGGCAAGCCACCTTTTGACCAAGACTGTCGTATTTATGAAACCAAGGACACGCCTAACCAATTAAAAATGCCCAAAGTTAGGAATGTCAGAACTTAAAAAAAGTTTAGGGAAACGAGATCCAACTTATGTCCAACGGACAAAATCTCAAGAAATCCTATAAATAGTCCCTACAGCAAAATACCCGATGATGACATACCTGAACGTATAAGTCATAACAAACGTGAATAAAGTCACAAATTTTTGTATATAAAAAGTATACAAAAATCACACAAAAATGGTACAAACTTTGTTCAAAGAAAAGCCTACAAAATTCATAGCCAAAAATCCTTACAAGCTTTTCACAGACATTCCATAAACAGTCACCAATATCTCAAACCTCTTTTCTAGAAGACCCTACACTACTATTGAGATATCTTCAAGTTGTTTGAACTTCCTAAAACAAACAAACCCGTTACAAGAACCTCTCAACATCTTTCATCTGAGTGAGAAAGTTTGTTGACTTACAAGCAATATTTTTGTGTAAAAGAAGCTTGTGGAAGAAGATCTTTATTGGAGCTGAAATCTGTGTGACTAAGGAGTTCCGAGATCGAGTGTAACTTGCATTATTTCTGGGTGAAAGAAGCAAGGGGATAGAAGGTCTTTATTGGAGCTGAAATCTGTGTGACCAAGGAGTTCCAAGATCATATCCAATCTCTCTCTATTTTGTAGAAGTCTCTGTGTGACTCTTCGATAATCATCATAGTGGAAATCCTCCCTGATAAAAGGAGAAGACGGACGTAGCTAGGATTACATCACCCAGTGAACCTTACAAATACTTTATGTCATTTACTGTTCATTAACTATTTTATTGCTTTACTATTCATATTGCATGTATTTTTGATAAACGTTTTAAAACGGCTAAGCGACTATTCTTGATTAAAAACCGAATGCTAAGCTACAAAATACTTCCGCTGTGCTAACCCTGATTTAGTGACTAAACTCAATCCTACTTTGGTAAGCGTTGAAATCGCCAAGTCTAAGTTAACCTTTCTCTAAGCACCTGAAACTAGCGCTTAAGTCATCATCTCTCAAGCGCCACACCCAGCGCTTAATCTTTCCAAGCGTTCAAATACTTCAAAGTGATACGAATCTTTAGAGGTCGAAAAAGACTTCAGGGTCTATTCAACCCCCCCTTTCTAGACCCTTTCGTATACCACTTGGGACCAACAGAAGGATACCTCACAAGCTCTTCTAGCATGTAGAAATGCAACACAAACTCTTTAGCCAATCTTGCGTTATCCATCATCCATTTTCTGCCAAGCTTATCAGTCTTTTTCTTATCTGCTCTAGCGGCAAGATACTTTTCAAACCTTTCAACTTCTTCATCATAGTCCTCAGCCCATGATCTTGTTAGATACTCGTGGGCTTCAGCTTCTATCCACGAATTGATAGGATTAGGACGCTCAGCCTCTTAAATTGTGGGGATTTTTGATGACGATCTTATTCTGGCGCAAAAGATAGAAAGATTCTTCAGAGCAATCGGTAAAATTGAAACGCTTTTCGTCGAATTCTGTCATGTTGATCACTGGTCGCCGAATGTAATCTAACCTAGATTGAAGACGCTCAAGCGAGTGAAGACCAAGGTCGGGAAGACGCTCGAAAATTTCAAATTTTGCTTGGTTAGGAATATCAGGGTTGTGGAGAGTATCCTGGAAGGTGATCTCCATTTCAACCATACAATTGGTGTCATGCTCTCTAGCTGCATAGTAAAATTCAACATCTGCATTACAGCCACGAGGAAAGAAGTTGATGACATGGGGAGGAGGTCCGGTTGGAGTAGGAACAATGGCAATCGCTTCAGTCGGGATAGGGGCCACTTCTATCGACCACTCAGCATGAAGAGTCGCTTCACTGACCGGAGATGTTTCAGCGTCAGAAAGGTCTTCAGAAACTTCTTTAGCGATATCCACAACTGTCTCCATATCTACATCCAATTCTACAATGACCTCAGGAGATGGAGGTGCATCAATATCTGGGACAGTTTGGGCTGACACATGCACGCATTTGAGAAAACAAAAAAGATTTCCACAATGTAGAAATAGACGATAAAAAGACTAAAACGCTTACCCTGAGGACTCTCGTCGACTGTTTCAGTCACTTGATCTATAGGAACTTCTGTTTCCATAGCCTCTGGCTCTGGGATTACTTCATCATCTTCTAGATTGAGTAATGAAGTAAGGGGATCAGCACGAATAGGAATATTGAATTCTTCTAATAAATTCAGTGTATACTGAATTTTATATTCGCTAAAGGCTGAAAAATAATTTATCCTAGTGTTAAAAAGAAAAACAATTTATCCTAACAGAGGAAAGGATAAAATACATTGTCTATGACAAGTACTTACCCTGATAATCACCAAGCTCTGTAGAGAGAGCACCGGTGACGGGCTCGGCGATTGGGACAGAGGGAGAAGGATGAGAGACACCAAACGATTCTCCAAGCACTGGTTCTTCAGTCGCTGGCTTGGATGGAACGCTAGTGGATTTTCTTGGTGTGGAACGCTTGCGGGCTAATGGTACTTCTTCTTCTTCTGGAATCATGACAAACGCTGGAGGAGGAGAAGGGGATTTGGGAGAAGGAGCAGTAGACTTTTGCTTCTTCTTTGGCTCCGGCTTCTTCTTCTGCTTCTTGTCTGGCTTTGATGAGTAAGTGACTTTCAATGTGATTTTTCTTTTAGGTCACTTTACCACCACTTCCTCTTCTGATAATGAAGAAGACGAAGTCGCTTGCTCCTCATCATCAGTACGAACAATACCTTCCGCAAGGAGTCGCTCATGCTCTTGCTTGGGAACTGCTACACCACCCCGTCTCTTGGGTTTCAACAGCTCGCCAATCAGTTTATTACCATAAAACTTAAGCGCTGAGAATTTCTTTCTAGCGGAGTTGACGAAGGTGCTAGTGCTTAATAGAAGACTTAAAACGAATCCTATAAGGCTTGGGATTCACAGACTCAGCCATCGCTGCTTTAAAGCGATTAAAGACCGACAACGACCAATTGATCTTCATCTTAGTCAAGATAGCCATCATCATCTTATATTGAATGTTTGAGATCTTATTGAAGCTACCTTTCCTGCACTTTATTCTTTTAGAGCAAATATCGGCCAAAATAACATATTCGCCCTTCATGTCATTCTTCTTGAAGTTGGCTTCATAGTCAGCAACTACGTCATCTTTCTTTACGAGTTCCTAGACCTTGGTGGCATTCCCAGAGGTCACTTCTTCAATGTCTTCACCGTCGTTTGGCAGATGCAGTAAAGAAGACAAGAGTTGAGGAGTGAGAACAAAGGTCTCTTGGGCAAACGAAAAGATGCAGGAAATGGAGTTCCTATAGTCAGAAATTTTGGCGTTCTTGAAGAAGAAAAATGTTTTTTCCTCATAAGTATTTGAATGAGAAGTTATCATTTCTCTGAAACCCGATTCTTGGATAAGGGGAAGAACAGTCCTTAAAGGAAAGTTCTGATTATCAAAAAGATAGTCCCAGTTTACCAGAAATCCGACATTGACTGTGACTGGTTTCAGAGTTTTGGATTTTTCAAATTTTCTGGCAGCAGATTTTGAAGACTTTGGTGGCGCCATTGAAGAAGATTGAAGCTTTTTGAGAGAGTTAGAAGAAACTCTTTTTTCCTTGAGAGATTTTTACAGTAAAGGATTTTTGAGAGTCACAAAGTTTTTTTCTGTAAAAATTTGATAGGGTTTAAATAGAGGCAAAAAGTAACTCCTCAGTTGCTTATATAAGTGCCACATATTCAAGAAATTAATTCGGAAATAATAGGAATTAAAACTGAACCATTTAGTCATAAAGAAGGATGTAAAAAGGTGCGATAAAATAGGTTAACTGCTTTGAAATATGAAATTTTGGAGTCCGCAGTTACTTTTAAAAAAAAAAACATTTGAAATTTGAAAAATGTTCAGCGTGAGCTGCACGCGCCTAATGGTACACTAACACATACCCAGACATGTGTAATTACTGAACCGTCAGTTTGATTTAATAGGAGCTCGTGGATAGTTGTCAAATCTTATCTTTTGGACTTTTTCACACGCTTCTTTTTAGCGATGAAAATGATGCATGATTTTCAGAGAAAGTTACTTTAGTGTTACTTCTAAGGAGAATTGGGACAAGTTGGCTACGGTGTGTGAGGGATCCACTCAGATGAGAGAGAACAAACTCTCATGGCCATGCAAAGATTCGAGCATTTCAAGATGAAACCCAATGAGACGCTGGATCAATTGGATGCGAGGTTTACTTCGCTTATAGTGGAGCTAGCGTCATTAGAGAAGAATTGACCAATAAGGAGATGGTCAACAAGATTTTCAGAAGTCTTTCTAATAAGTTCTTTATTAAGATAGTTTGCATGAGAGAATCACGGATGTTGGACATCATAACTCCAGAGTATGTATTTTTGGAGTTAAGGGCATTTGAGTTTGAATTAGGAGAAATCAGTGATCCATCGACTTCTATGACAGCGATTGAATCAGGAGCCTTGATAGCCACTACTAAGAACAAGGGAAAGTCAGTCAGTGAGGTAAAAATGACAGAATCAAATGAAGAAAAGGAAATGGCATTGTTGATTAAGAAATTCAAGAAGTTTGTAAGATATGAAAAGAGAAACCCTAGTAGACAAACATCATTTCAAACTCCTCCCCCTACAGCAGCACCTCAGTATCAAGCGCCAGTGTATTCTGCCCCTCAACCTCTAGCACCATTTTAATACCAAGCACCTCCGTCTCGAACACAGAATGTGTCAGCGCCAGTAGTTTCCAAGTGATTAACCACTGAACAAAAAATGAAAATTATTTGTGTTACAATTGTAGGAAACCAAGGCACTACCAGGTAAATTGCCCTTATCCGAATGTATCTAAGCCCACAAGGCAAGATCATGCGGATAGAAACCAATTCAAGGGCAACCTTAGGCAACAAGGTTTGCTAGCGAAAACTGAACCATTCTTCGCACCTGAAGAAGACTTAGAATCATCAGATGAAAGCAGCGATGGTGAGCCATCTAGCAACTCAGCACTAATTTGTGTCATGGCGAGAGATGAAGAAGCGTCTGATAACTCGCTATCTAAGGTAACCACTGAAATATCTCATCCTCTTTCTTATGATGAATTACTTGACAAAGTTAATGAATATTACAATGATTGTCAAATGCCGCTAAATTATATCAAAATCACTTTGACATTATATCTGCACTCACAAAAGATAATGTGACGCTCAAAGTAGAGTTACGAGTTCAGCAACAATGCATTGAGAAAAACAAATCACCTGAGAGTGAAGTAACTAACTTGAAAAGTGATATTGACGTAATAGTCAAGAGAGAGGCTGAGCTGATCGCTAGACTTGCCAAATCAAAATAGCTCGTCTCATCATTATCAAAAGCTTCAAGAAAGTTGGATAATGTCACTGAGGTAACCAGATTTTTTGGTGAAAAGATCCGCTTAGGTTGTGATAAATTTGGTCATAAATCAAAAGTGTCTAAGGTTACGGCAACCAACAAAGGAAAAGGTGTAGCCTTTGTTGAGAAAAGTTCAAAAAAGTCAAACGCTGAATGAACCCAAAGACAATGGTAAGAGGCGAAATCAGAAGGTCAATACCAAATCAGGCAATAAGGAAAGGACGAAAGTGAATGATCCACAAAAGAAGGTTCATCCAAACGCTCAAAAGGCTAAGGATAAACCATCTACAAGTGAATGAAACGCTAAGCGTCAATCACCAAAAGTGACTCCTAAGCCAGTGCCAAGGAAATACCAGCGTCAGTATCCTCAAAGATCTAGATCATATTATCGATACTATGATAATTATTATTATGATTACGATTATGATTATGACTATGATTATTACTATAATCGAGGATATTATTATACACCTAAAAAGCACACACAATACAAACTAAAACCCAAGAAGGCCAGTCCTCCCGTAATGAAGACAAGGCAACTATGGGTTCCAAAAGTTTTAATTCAAACCAAAGTCACTAACGTTGAAGGACCCAAGACAATGGATACCTAAGAAAAATTAGAATTGCCCTTTAAATGGAGGTACCTAAAGCCAACAGCGATACCTCAGTTTGGCTCTTCGATAGTGGATCGTCAAGACACATGACGGGTTCCAAGGATCTTCTAATCAACTATCGTGCAACCAATGGACCTCAAGTTGTATTTGGTGACAACTCCAAAGGTAAAACCAAAGGTATATGTATCATGCATAGGGGGAACATCATGATAAGTGATGTATGTATATTATGTTGAGGGTCTTAAGCATAATTCACCAAACTAACTTTCATTTTAGGATGTCTAACTCTTGAACTATAAAAGAGTAAGTATTGCCATCATCAAAAAGGGGGAAATTGTTAAGAATTTCATGTTAGATGTTTTGATGATGACAATGAGGATTATTTGTTAGACCCCAAAAATATGTAAGTTTAAGTTTACTTGAGAAACTTGTATAAGTTTCAAGCGTTATATTTGTAATAGGCTATATAGGCTTTGTTTTGTTTTTATTCTAGATTGGTAGGCTAAGTAATCTTAGACTAAGCGTCTGATTTATTCTGAGTGAGTTCATCAGAAGTAAGGTCTGAAGACTCAAGCGTCTCAAGTCTGAATGAAGATGAAGATTCCTAAGCGTCCAGATTGTTCAAGCTACATCAAGCGTTAATCTAAGGACAAGAGTAAATCAAGGTTGATTGAGCGTCTATCAAAGGCTTATTTCACCTGAATTTATTTCTAAGTCCAGAAGGAGTTTAATGCGATTATTCTCAGTGCATTAAGTGCTAACGGGCATTTATTTCAAAATGCATTAAATGCTGATAAGAGCATTAAATGTGATAAGCACTTTCGGACGTACGGAGAAGCCACCCTTATTGACTGTCAACTTTTCAAGACTATAGCACCAACTATTGTGCAGCAGATTTTCAGAAAAAAGGACAAAAGTTGTTCACTCGCAAAAGTAAGAAACACGCGCTCATGCATAGGTCAAACAGACACTTTTTCCAAGTATGCCTATTAATAAGATTTCAACAACATGCCAACATAACTCTGTGAAGGTATACTTGTTTCCAACATACGCTTCAACCCAATTGACTTCGTTCATGCAGTAATCTGTGCCAGCATTTACAATCGCTCTAATGCCTTCATGATGAATGTCTCTGATAGACTCGAATCGGTATCTATCAATTTGATAATTAGCATTCCAGATGCTATCAAAATACGCATCAGCTTCTGTCTGGATCATGTCTGTTAGAGATGTTAGACGCTCACCTGCATGAACTGCTTTGTTCTTCCATAGACGAAGTGGATTGTTTAAACTTAAATTTTCATGACTATGGGCAATATGAGAAAAATGTGTGTAGCCTTCTCTGTTCAAGACAGCCTCTGAAGGATTTAGAAAGCTTGGGCGATGAGGCTCATACACACGAATGTTGTAGTCCCTCAGAGCAAAACCAGTAGACTTGCTATGGCCGTGATCTAAGAAATAGCCTAGCTCTACATCACATCGCGGAGTTCTTCCTCCTTTACGGTTTTGCTGGAGAATGAGAGTTGAAGGTATCTGATCAGGAGTGCGACCATGCTGAACAGCAAGGTAATACTGTCTCTCAATCTCTGACGACTCACGGCTAAAGAGTGTGTCTTTAATATGAGTGTCAACTTCAATGAGTGTGGCAATCTCTTGCTCAGAAGCAACATATATATCTTCGTTGTAACCTGCTGGAATAAAATCTTCTTGGAGAGCTGGAGGCATATAATTGATTGAGTGATCAATCGTCTTTAGAGGATCCAGCGTAAAGAATTGCCTTGGCTGTGAAACGTCTTCAGCGGCGCTCTGACCTTCTGAGCGTGCCTCTGTTATAGCCTCTATTTGACTTTCAGACACAGATGGTAGCGGGACCCCTTCCGATGTAGGTTCCTCGGCATCTAATGGAACGCTTGTTGCAACATCTTTGGCAATGGCCACCACTGTTTTCTAGATCTACATCCAGGTGGATGTCTGATGACGCTTCAGCAGCAACTGGAACTAAAGCTGTGGCACGAGAAATATCCTCTATAAGAGCAGGATCTTCTACAGATGTAGGAAAAGAAACACTGTGGGAAGAAATAAACTTACCCTGAGAACTTATCTCAACAGCAAAATCTTGAGCGCTTGGCTCAACTGTCTCAGGCTCTTCAGGAAGAGGGGCAACTTGATGCTTGCGTGTCCTGGTACGCTTGAAAATCTTTTTCACATTGACTCCTTCAACTATTTTAGGCGCTTGAGCAGGAGGAGCAGTAGCTGGCTCATTAAAATCTATCTGTTTAATGATCCCTTCCAGCTTCCTCCGCTTCAATGGTAACTTATCCAAAGCATCCTCATCAGTTTCCTCAACATCTAACTGAGGAGCAGGAGCAGGAGCAGGAGCAGGGGCAGCTTTGACTTTAGGCTTTCTTGGATCCCTCTTCTTTGTAGTAGCCGGACGCTTCATGGCTTCCTGTTCAATTGGACGCTCCGCCTCTTCAACAGACGCTTCACGTACAGTCTGATGCTCAGACAGTAGTTTTGCAGCACCACCAATTTTGGGAGGGTTGAAAAGGTTTGGTAAAATCCTTTTTCCCAGAAACTTGGTCTTATTCAGGGGAAGACCAGAGGAGTAGACACAATCTGATCTGTACATAAAGTCACTCAAGACGAGTCCATAGGGCTTGTTAGAAGTGGTCAAACAATCCCTAAATCTCCCAAAAATATATTCACTCCAGTTGATCTTGATGGAGAAGAGTATAGCGGTCATCATTTGGAATTGGGTTGGGTTGACCTTTTCAAACGTTCCCACTCTGCATTCAACAATCTTACTGCAGAAATCAGACAATAACCGGTACTGAGATACCAGATCTTTCTTTTCGAAGTACTGAGTGTAGGATACTCCATCATAAGCTCGCATGACTGACCACGCTTCTTTGATTTGTGCCAAAGTGACACTATCCAGCGAGTCACCTTCATTGGGAAGACTGAAGTTCTGAGCAATAGAGTCAGCAGATAGCACGAACTCCTTTGCTGGCAAGAAATAGACTTTTGGTCTTCAGAGAGTTTTGCTGTTCTCCAAAAGGTATCAACCTCTGTGGGAAAGTAATATGAATACTTAGTCAAGAAAGTCTTGAGCCCAGCCTTGGTAACCATATCCATCATATCATGTAAGTTAATCTGGGGCTGCTCGTATAAGAATTTCCAATCAACAATAAGGCCTTCAGTGACCTTGACGACTGCCTCAATGGTAGAAGAAGTAGCTTTCTTTGGTACCATTGGAGATTTAAAGGAATGAACTGAGATTTTCTTTTGCTATGAGAGAGAGAGAGAGAGAGTAAACGTTGCAGAAGATTTTTGAGTAATGGTGAATAACTTCATATGTAAAAAGAGGTTTAACTGAATTAGTAAAGGAATTTTGAAAATTGTGTTCTCTCTTCTCTTCAAGATTTAGATACGTGTTAAGTTATTTTAATCTCAGCCACAGATTGAAATACGGACGCGAATTTTAAGTAAAAGAGGGAGGTTACATGAGGTAACTGCCGTAAATAAAATTTGACATCCGTGTTTAAAAAAAATTAAAAACGTTTGGGATTTTCAGAGGGTAGTACACACGCCTTGTGATACATTAACACTTTTACAGACACGTGCTCTTTCTGAACTGTCATTTTGAAAAGTTTTTGATTACCCGCCTAGTTTGATGTGATAGGGATGTGCAGATAGAGTACAATATAGACTATTGAGTCTATCTACTTTTTCAAGAAGCGTGTCAAATTTATGCATGAATTTTATAAAGGTTTTAATGTTAAAGTATTGAATGGAATTGGTTCAATGCTTAACACGTATAACGCTTGATATTATAAAATTGTTTTGATCTTTTTTGAGAATGAGACGCTTGGAATTTAAAGTCTTTTTATGTTTGAGCGTCCAATATTTTATGCATAAATAATGCTGAGCGTTGATGATCATGCATATGAGAAAATTTTGATCATTGAAGCTTGCATATTTGTTTCAAGTATACTTTTGAGGTTCCCCCTACATCAGTTAACTTGTAACACTTTCAAAATTATTTTGTCATAAATGAGGTGGATTCCTCCTAAATTATATGTCTAATAAAGTATGATGCGTAGTGACTAAGCATTTAAATCGATCATACCTAATTCACTTCCCAAAGTGAGAAAACGTTGTTCATTTAGCACTTTGGTAAAGATATCTGCTAATTGTTTGTCAGTTTAAATAAAATGCATGGAGATATCTTTCTTTTGAACATGGTCACGAAGAAAATGGTATTTAATGTCAATATGCTTGGTTCTGGAATGAGGAACAGGGTTTTGAGTCATGGCTAGGGCGCTTTGATTATCACAATGAATAGGGGTTGGACCTAGGATTATTCCATAATCTTTAAGTTGTTGCCTCATCCATAACACTTGTGCACAACAACTTCCTGCAGCTACATACTCGGCTTCGGCTGTGGAGGTAGCTATGGACTGTTGTTTCTTACTATGCCATGAAACTAACCTATCACCTAGAAATTGACATGTACCACTAGTACTCTTACGATCTATTTTGCAACCTGCAAAATCTGCATCTGAGTAACTAATTAGTTCAAAAGGAGAGTCCCTTGGATACCACAAGCCCACGTGTTGTGTGCCTTTTAGGTATTTAAGGATTCTTTTGGCAGCAATTAAGTGTGATTCTTTTGGATCAGCTTGAAATCGTGCACACATGCATACTGAAAACATAATATCGGGTCTACTAGGAGTAAGATAAAGTAGTGATCCAATGATACCTCTATAATTAGTGATATCAACCTTCTTCCCACTTTTATCTTTATCTAACTTAAGCGTTTGGCTCATTGGAATTTTTGAAGATGATGCATTTTCCATACCAAATTTCTTTATCATATCCCGTGTATATTTAGCTTGGTTTATAAATATGCCACTAGGGAGTTGTTTAACTTGTAATCCTAAGAAGAAAGTTAATTCACCCATCATGCTCATTTCAAATTGTTTTTGCATCATTTTCGAAATTTTCTCACATAGACGCTTATTAGTAGAACCAAATATAATATCATCAACATAAATTTGGACTAAGAGAGTATCTTCGTCACTGGTAATTTTAAATAATGTTGTATCAACACTACCTTTTGAAGAACCTTTACCAATAAGGAAGATAGAGAGAGTGTCATACCATGCTCGGGGTGCTTGCTTAAACCCATAAAGTGCTTTGTCTAGCTTATAAACCATACCCTTACCATGGTTGTTGATGAATCCTGGTGGTTGCTCCACATACACTTCTTCTTGGAGTTTACCATTCAGAAAAGCACTATTCACGTCCATTTGATATTGCACGAATTTGTTGAACGCGGAAAACGCTAGAAACATCCGGATCGCTTCAAGACGTGCGACAGGAGCGTATGTCTCATCGAAGTCAATACCCTCCTCTTGGCAATATCGTTGAGCTACGAGTCTGGCCTTGTTCCTTATTACAATGCCATTTTCATCCATCTTGTTTCTGTAAACCCATCTAGTCCCAATAACTCCTTGATGAGTTGGCCTTGGTACTAGTGTCCAAACCTTATTTCTTTCAAATTGATTTAGCTCTTCTTGCATGGCTTCAATCCAACTTGGGTCGCACAGCGCTTCATCCACTTTCTTAGGTTCCATTTGAGATAGAAAGCTAGCAAACATGGCCTCATTAAATGTAGCGGCTCTAGTCCTAACAGGCGCTTCAATATCTCCAATGATCTGCTCAGGTGGATGATTCCGTAGCCATAATCGGTCTGGTTGGAAAGGGTTAAGAGGTTGAGCATGTGCTTGACTATCAGACGTTTGAATATCTTCTTGCGTAGGCGCTTCAAATTCGCAGTTCCTTGTTTGCTCTGGATGATCATTCTCTTCATGATCATCAACATATCTTGCAATGTTATCTAGAGAATCTTTACGAGTAGTCTTAGGAGGCGGCACTGAGACCTCATCATCATCGTCAGTATCTTCATCAATGATAATTTTAGACGCTTGATGACATAGATCTTCAACTCCTACATCATTCACATTAACCTTACTCGGTTCTTGGTTAGCATCATCAAAAATGACATGAATGGATTCCTCAACCTTTGACTTGATCTTATTTAGGATTCGAAAGCTCTTTCCATTCTTGGCATAGCCTAGAAAGATTCCCTCATCTGCTTTAGGATCAAATGTCTTTAGGCTTTGGGATCCATTATTATGGATAAAGCATTTTCAACCAAAGACGTGAAAATATGAAACATGTGGCTTACGTCCCTTTCATAGTTCATATGGAGTTTTTTCATGTTGTTTGTTGATCATGCAGCGATTCTGAGTGTAGCATGCAGTATTGATCGCTTCGGCCCAAAAACGAGAAGCAAGCTTGGACTCTGCTAACATCGTCCTCGCAGCTTCCTTAAGCGTTCGGTTCCGGCGCTCAGCAACCCCATTTTGTTGGGGAGTTCTGGGAGCTGAATACTCATGATGTATTCCATTCTCTGCACAAAACTTCTCAACAATATTGTTAGTAAACTCAGTTCCGCGATCACTTCTTATTCTTGCAACCTTAAGATTTTTCAACGTTTGAAGTTGCCGAATAAGCGTTGTCATCTTGTCACATGTTTCATCTTTGGATGAAAGAAATTCCACCCAAGTAAATCGAGAGAAATCATCTACTATCACCAACGTATACTTTTTACCGCTCACACTGACTGTTTGAACGGGTCCAAACAAATCCATGTGAAGTAGTTCAAGTATTCTGGAGGTATATAGGTGAGGTTTTCTCTTGAAAGATGATTTTACTTGCTTACCCATTTGACAGGCGTCACAAAGGCGACCCTTGTGAAAAGGTCCATTTGGTAATCCCTCTACAAGATTTTGACTTATAAGCTGAGAGATTGTTTTGAAGTTGAGGTGATTCATTTTTCTATGCCATAACCAACCCGTTTTAGATTCATTTTTAGCAACAAAACATGTTGGGTTGTTATCAATTGTTGAATCCCAATCTACTAAATATACGTTATTTGTTCTTTTACCTTTCTATTTAGTAGACTTCGTCTTAGCGTCATTTATATAGCAACGGTCACTTGAGAACATGACTTCAAAGCCTTTATCACATAATTGACTTATGCTTAATAAATTGTGCTTTAAACCTTCAACATAATAAACATCACTTATCATGATGTCCCCCCTATGCATAGTACCTATACCTTTGGTTTTACCTTTGGAGTTGTCACCAAATACAACCTGAGGACCAGTAGTAGCTCGATAGTTGACTAGAAGGTCTTTAGAACCCGTCATGTGCCTTGACGATCCACTATCGAAGTACCAAACAGATGCATTGGCTTTAGCTGTAGGTACCTGCAATCAAAAGGGAAGTTCTATTTCTGTTTAGGTACCCATTGTGACTTGGGTCCTTTCTCATTAGCAGCATTATTAGTTTGAACTAAAACTTTAGGAACCCATATTTGCCGAGTCTTCATTTTAGGAATACTGGCCTTCTTGGGTGTCACATTGTGTTGTGTGTGCTTTTTGGGTGTGTAGTGATATCCTTGATTATAGTAGTAATCATAATCATAGTCATAATCATAATTATCATTATATTTATAATATGATCTTGACTGTCTTGGATATTGACGCTTGTATTTCCTTGGCGATGGCTTGGGTTGCACTTTTGGTGCTGGACGCTTCGCGCTTGATTCACAGTGATCAGACTTATCCTTAGCCTTTTGAGAGTTTAGATGAGCCCGTCTTTGTGAATCGTTTGCCTTGGCCTTACCCTTTCCTGAGTCAGTCTTGACTTTCTCATTTGGCCTCGTACCATTGTCGTTCGGTTCATTTAGCTTTTGACTATTTGAACTTTTCTCAACAAAGATAACACCCTTTACTTTGTTGTTTTCCGTAACGTTAGATTTATTAGGTTGTTTACCGAATTTATTATATCCTAAACCGGTCGTTTCACCAAATAATCTAGTTACTTCAGTCACATTATCCATCTTTCTAGACGCTTTTGATAATGATGAGATGAGCTGCTCTGATTTAGCAAGTCTAGCGATCAAATTAGCTTCTCTCTTGACTATTATATCAAGATCACTTTTCAATTGAATAATTTCACTCTCAAGCGATTGGTTCTTCTCAATGCATTGTTGCTGAACTTGCAATTCTGCTTTGAGCGTTACTTTATCACTTTTGAGTGATGAAATAATAGTGAAGTGATTTTGATATATTTTGGCAGACTCTTGACATTCATTATAATATTTTTTGACTTTGTCAAGTAATTCATCATAAGAGAGAGGAGTAGATAATTCGTTGATTACCTCAGGGGACACTTCATCATCTCTGGCCATGAGACAAATGAGCGCTGAGTCATTTATGGGTTCATCATCATCACTACTCTCTTCTGATGATTCCAGATCTTCAGGTGCGGAGACTGGTTCTGATTCCGCTAGCAAACCTTGTTGACGAAGGTTGCTCCTGAATTGGTTTCTATCCACGTAATCTTGCCTTGTGGGCTTAGATACGTTTGGATAAGGGCAATTTACCTGATAGTGCCCTGGTTTCCTGCAATTATAACAAAGATTAGTTTTCATCTTTTGTTCATTTGTTAACCTTGCATTGTGCGGTTTTGACACCACTGGAGCTGTGAGATTTTGATTTGACGCTTGGGGGTAAAGGAAAGGTATATTGAGGCGCTTGAAACTGTTGTTGCACTGGAGAAGGCGCTTGATACGAACTTTGTCCGTGGTTATTGAAACCTTTTCCTTTCTCTTCGTATTTGAAGAATTTTCTGAACCTATTTAACAAGGCCAACTCCTCTTCCTCATTGATTTCTGAATTCTTTCCTTTATTACCCGATTTACCCTTGATTGATGCGATAAGCGCTCCTGATTCAATCACCGGACTACTCACAACATCACTGGCTAAATTCAACTCAAATTCAAATGCTTTGAGCTCTGAAAAGGCATCTTCTGGAGTTTGGAGATCTAACATATTTGATTCTCTCATAGCAGTTGTCTTCATCAAGAATTTACTTGGTAAGCTTCTGAAGATTTTTACTATCATTTCCCGATTTTGTAAATCCATTCCCAACGATGTGAGTTCTGTAACCAAAGTCGTGAACCTGATGTCCAATTGCTCTAAGGTTTCATTTGGCAACATCTTGAATCCATTAAATTTTTCTTTGGCAATGGAAAGCTTATTTTCCTTAATCTGTGCTGAACCACCACAAATTGTAGCCAATTTATCCCATATTTCTTTAGTGGTTTGCACAACTTAATTTTGTTAAAAAGATTGTCATTATCACCAATAGCTGTATATAGAGCGTTACGACCAACATTATCCAAATTTGCTCTTCGACGCTCATCTGAAGACCATTCTTGTTTTGGTTTTTCAACATAACCATCTGGAGTTTCTTCAGTTGCTCCAGGCGCTCTAGTGACAACTTTGTATATTTTGATTAGCCCATCTGAAATAATATCACACATGTCATCATCACATGAACATAGATATGTAAATGCTTTGACTTTCCATGTGTCAAAATTTGATTCGGTCAGCTTGGGAACTTTAGCAAATGTCATATTTAAAATTTAAAGCAACTAGGTTTTGAAAGAGGATTTAAACAAGCAGCTACGCTTGGAAATTTTGAAATTTCGACTTTAACCGCTCTGATACCACTTGTTGGTCCCAAGTCGCATACGAAAGGGTCTAGAAGGGGGGGGGGGTTGAATAGACCCTGAAGTCTTTTTCGACTTCAAAACGTTTCGTATTAAAAGGGTATATTTGGACGCTTGAAAAGTAGACGCTTGAAGTGTCTAACGCTTGACTTAAGCGTTCACTTAAAATATAGGCGCTTTGGTGAAACGTCTAATTTGAAGACTTGATTTTTAGAAAGTTAACTTAGACTTCAAGATTTGAATTATAACCAAGTAGGTTTAAGCGTTCACTTCTTTTGGTCAGTGTTAGCACAGCGGAATAATTATTGGAGTCTTCTCTTTTAAAGCTTTAGCGTCACAGAAAGTGTATTTAGTTGCTTAGCGTTTGATTGTGTTTTACTTAGTCAGTTTATGCAATGAGATGATAAAAGAAATTGACTGTAAAGTAAATGACACAAAGTTTGTAAGGTTCGTTGGGTGGTGTAATCCCAACTACGTCCTTCTTCTCCTTGAACACTTGGAGGCAATCCACTAAGATGATTCTCAAAGAATCACACAGAATCTTCTACAAATTAGGGAGAGATGGATGTTAATGACTTGAGCTCCTTGATCACACAGATTTCTGCTATAAATCACTTCAATCCCTTGCTTCTTTCACCCAGAAATATTGCAAGTATCCTCCTTCGACTTCACACAGATCGCTAGGCTAGGATAGGGGTTTGTCCAGAGGTTTGTTTGATTTTGATGAAGTTCAAACAACTTGGGAATATCTCAGTAGTAGTGTAGGTTTCTTTGACAAGAATGTTTGACATATTGTTTGACTGTCTCAGGAATTTGAAAAAAAACAAAAGGAATGTTTTCTTTGAATCTTCTGGTTTTTCTGAGATTGTAAGAAAATGAGACTTCAATCCGACAGAAATTTGGCTTGATAAAAGTGTTCTCTGTGTCGTGTGTTGGCATGTTGTTGAAATCTTATTTTTTAGGCATACTTGGAAAAAGTGTCCGTTTGACCTACGCATGAGCGCGTGTTTCTTACTTCTGCGAGTGAACAACTTTTGTCCTTTTTCCTGAAAATCTGCTGCACAATAGTTGATGCTACAGTCTTGAAAAGTTGACAGTCAATAAGGGTGGCTTCTCTGTACGTCCGAAAGTGCTTATCACATTTAATGCTCTTATCAGCATTTAATGCATTTTGAAATAAATGCCCGTTAGCACTTAATGCACTGAGAATAATCGCATTAAACTCCTTCTGGACTTAGAAATAAATTCAGGTGAAATAAGCCTTTGATAGACGCTCAATCAACCTTGATTTACTCTTGTCCTTAGATTAACGCTTGATGTAGCTTGAACAATCTGGACGCTTAGGAATCTTCATCTTCATTCAGACTTGAGACGCTTGAGTCTTCAGACCTTACTTCCGATGAACTCACTCAGAATAAATCAGACGCTTAGTCTAAGATTACTTAGCCTACCAATCTAGAATAAAAACAAAACAAAGCCTATATAGCCTATTACAAATTTAACGCTTGAAACTTATACAAGTTTCTCAAGTAAACTTAAACTTACATATTTTTGGGGTCTAACAATTAATCCTCATTGTCATCATCAAAACATCTAACATGAAATTCCTAACACTTGTAATATTGAGTAAGTCCTGCTTTGTTTCTGTGGATACCTCTCTAACATATATGTTTGACTTTGATTGATTAGCATATAGACCTGAAGCTTCGGAAAATCCCTGAAATGTATCCCAAATTTGTTGCACAGAGGATCTAGATGCTTTACAGAAATCATTAAGTCATCGGTGAAGCAAATATTTGTCAATTTCATTTGTTTGCATCCCGGGTGAAATCTAAACTGATTCTGAAGAGCAACAATTTTTAAACTCCTTGTCAGATACTCCATGACAAGGACAAACAGTAGAGGGAAAATAGGATCCCCTTGCCTTATCCCTCTTCTCCCTTGAAATAAGCCATGTATCTCCCCATTTAACACAACTGAAAAAGACAGTACTGACACATTCCATCACCCACTCTTTAAACTTTGTAGGGAACCTAAATCCTTCCAATATCTCCTTGAAGAACACCCATTCGATTGAATCGTAAGCTTTTCGAATATCTATTTTCATTAGACACCTTGGTGAGGCATTTTTCTTGTCATACAGCCTAATTAACTCTTGGCTAATTAGAATATTATCTGTGATGCTTCGCCCCTGTACAAAGGCCCCCTGATTTTCATTATTGAGCAAAGGTAAGACTTGTGCCAATCTTTGTGTCAGAAGTTTTAAGATACACTTATAGAGGGTGTTGCAACATGCGATTGGTCTATATTCACTTGTAAATTGGGGATTGTCTACTTTTGGGATTAAAGTCAGCAGTGTACAATTAATCTGTTTTAGCAGTCTCCCATTTTTGAAGAAATCCAGTATAACCTCAGTCACTCCCTCTCCTACTATAGCCCAAGCAGATTTAAAGAATCCACTCCCATAGCCATCTGGGCCTGGGCTTTTTGTCACACAAATATCAAACATAGCTTTTTTAACGTTAGCAATAGTAAAAGGCCTAATGAGTTCCATCTGTGCATCCCATTCTAATCGAGGCCCAGCTTTAAATACAATGGACTCTATAAGCTTTACAGAATTTTGAGTACCCAGCAAGCCTTGGTAATACTCTACGAAGTGTGATAAAACTTGATTGTATTCCATTAAAATATTCCCAGTACCCTCATCCACAGTTACAACCCTCATTCGATACCGTTTCTTTTCAGCACCATATGAAAATATCTAGTATTTTGGTCCTTTAACTGTATCCAAGTAGCTTTTGATTTCTGATGTAGGAGGAGCTCAAGTGTTGTATTCTTCTCTTTGAGGTTATTTTGAGCCTCTTTTTCCTGATTTTTTAATTCTTCATTTGTCAGGTCCTTATCCAAGACTTCTTGTATTGCTAACAACTTTTCTCTTGCTTGCAAAGCCTACTTCTCTATGTGAGAGAACTCCTTTTGATTTAATGTCTTTAACTGCCCTTTCAACTTCTTCATTTTTTGCACTATTTGAAACATTTTGGTACCCTATTCTCTGCTTCTCCAACCCTGTTCCACAATCTGGGAGAATTGCGGTGATTGAACCCACATATTGCAGTATTTAAATGGTTGAGCTCTTTTGACACACTGCTCATTCAGCTGGATTATCATAGGAAAATGATCAGACAAGTTTTGGGGCAAAACAATTATCTCAGCTATGGGAAATTTCTCACACCACTTGTGATTAACTAGGACCCTGTCTATTTTAGGAACAATTTTAGCACCTGTTTCATGGTTATTATTCCAGGTAAGCACACATCCCTTCCACCTCATCTCTTCCAGCTCACTTTGTGCAATCCAGTTCTGGAAATCTGTTATTTCTGAAAGTGTTACTGGTGAACCCCCAACTCTTTCATTCATTTTGAGAACACAATTAAAATCACCCAAAATCACCCATGGCATGCGAACAATCTGCATTACTGCTAACAAGTCTTCCCATATGACTATCATTGCATTAGCTAAGCATATACGTAAGTAACTTCAAACTTCTTCTGCCTCTCAAGATTTATCACCTCACAATGTATAAATTGAGCTGTTTTCCTGATTACTTGTACTTTATACCAATCCTTTCTCCATACAACCCATATCCTACCTCTTGGGTTTTCTTCAATATTATTTTCGCTCCCCCAACCTTGAAACATATTTGTATATATTTGCTCCTGTTTTTGTCTTTTATCTTGTGCTCAAGAATACCACATAAGCCTATTTTATTTTTATTACAGAGAGTGATAACCTCTCTCTGTCTAGTCATATTGTTCAACCCCCTAACATTCCATGCCATGAGATTCTCCATAGTCATTTACTGTTATAATAACTTTCCCAAGTTTTAATTCATACCAAGTCTGCCCTTTACCACTTGTTTCCTCATTTACTATATTGGTGCTGCTTGTTGCCACTTCAACAGGTCTTTTGCCACTCCTAAGGATTGTTTTCCATGAGGATTCCTCCCTATCACCTATATGTTGTTCTATACCACTGGGTTTATTCTTGTCTTGCTGTCCAATAGCTTTTTTACCCCTTCTCTCTTTTTGTAGTTTTTGTTGTTATGTGTTGTGTGGCCTTTTTGGCACCCAAACTTGCTTACTCTTCTTTTTATGACATGCTATCTGTTGGTCCCAAGTGTCATTCGAAAGGGTCTAGAAGGGGGGAGGGGGGTTGAATAGACCCTAAGACTTTTTCTTGTTTTTTTAAAAGGTTTATTTCAAAGATAAAAAGATTTGACGCTTAGAGCTTTGACGCTTGAGGCTTTTGCACTTGATGCTTGAAGCTTAGGCACTTGACGCTTGAAGCTTAGGCGCTCAGCGCTTGAAAAAGTATTGAAGATTGTCTTAAGCGTTCACTCGAAGACTGTTTTGTAAAGTTAACTTAGATTTCAAGAAATGAATACTTTACCAACTCAAGTTGAGCGTTTAGTTCTCTTAAATCAGTGTTAGCACAGTGGAATAATTTGATAGTCTTCTTTTGAAAGATTTTAGCGTCAATTGTTTAAAGTTCAAATGTGTTTACTTGGTCAATTTTAGCAAGTAATGAGATGATAATGTAAATTGACAGTAAAGTAAAAACACAAGATTTGTAAGGTTCGTTGGGTGGTGTAATCCCAACTACGTTCTTCTTCTCCTTGAACACTCGGAGGCAATCCACTAAAATAATTCTAAAAAAATCACACAGAATCTTCTACAAATTAGGGAGAGATGGATATTGATGGCTTCAGCTCCTTGATCACACAGATTTCAGCTGCAAGACACTTTTATCCCCTTGCTTCTTTCACCCATAAATAATGCAAGTATCCAACTTCGACTTCACACAGATTGCGAGGCTTGGATAGGGTTTTTCTGAAAGGTTTGTTTGATTTTGGGAAAGTTCAAACAACTTGGTAATATCTCAATAGACGTTTGGGTTTCTCTTGAAGAAGATTTGAGATATTGGTTGATTGTCTAAGGAATGAAAAGCTTGAAGAATATTTTCTTGGCAGTTTAAGCTTTTCTAAGAGTTTAAGGTTTTAGAATTCAATTCAACAGCAATTCGACTTGCAAGCTCTATTCTTTTGCTTGTTGTTGAAGTCCTATTTATAGACCTTCTTGGAGAAAGTGTCTGTTGGACACATTGTACAGGCGCGTGAAGTTTTACGATTTCCTAAATTTTAGCTGCAGAAAAGTTGGTGCGGCGATCATGCAGAGTTGAAATTCAAAGAGACAGCTTTTCCGTATGTCACATAGCTTATCACATTTAATGCTCTTATCAGCATTTAATGCATTTGAAATAAATGCCCGTTGGACTTTAATGCTCTGAGACTATTTGCATTAAACTCCTTTTGATCTGACGCTTCAGAGGAATGTTTGTCACTTGATAGACGCTTCATTCATGAGCTGAAAGTTCCTTTTAGTCTGGAGGACTATTTAATGTTTGGACGCTTGGAAAAGTCTTCAGACTTCGTTACTTGACACTTCACTTAGAACATGTCAGGCGCTTAGTGCAAATTTCTTCAAACTTCATTCACTAGAGATTTCTTGGACGCTTGATGTCTTCAGATTTCGCCGTCTTGATAAGCTCACTCAAAAAGTATCAAACGCTTAATCTAACAGACTTCTTGATCTAAGAATGTCTAAAGTAAAAGATAGAATAAAGCCTATACATTTCTAATGCTCAAACCCTTATACAAGTATCTATGAAATTTAAGCGTACATAACTTTGGGATCTAACAAAATTCCTAATTGTCATCATCAAAATCTTAACATGAAATTTCCTAACAATTTCCCCCCTTTTGATGATGGCAATACTCACTCTTTTATAGTTCAAGAGTTACGACAGCCAAAGTTAATAAGCGTTATGTTAGTAAGTTAGAGTTAGTTAAGCTTCAACGAGATGTTTCAGCTGAAAAATGTACTTTATATATATTCGGAGAATTCATACATTTTACAAACTGTGTAGAAACAAAAGAGAAGATTAAATTACAAAGAACTATCATGATCTACTTTCTTCTGGTAAGATTTCATCGTCTGATCATTTCTGTTCTGATGGCTTCTTCGATGAGATCTTGAAGGGTGATCATTATCTGATGATCTCTGTCAATTACGAAACTATTTTCCCTTTTTCTCCTTGTTTCGTACATTTTATGCAGTCGATCCCATTCGGATGGATCAATACCCATATGTCTAAGCACTGCTCTGAACGCTTGAAATGATTCAGAGAATTCCCTTTCCGCAGCCAAGTCTTGATCAGTAGTGGGCTCTGGAAGTGGCTCTCGCTCCATCGGTATATTGAATTGTTCAAGTAGCGCTTGAGATGGTACAGGTATATCTGCTCTGAAAGCGATGGAAGGAAAACCAGTTCTTCTACTAAGAATTCCCGTGGCGGCAATCCATGAAGGATAATTGGATTTGGGCAGAGGAGGAGGAGGTGTCAAGAAGAGAAAATCTTGTGGATTTTTCGGCTCTAGACGCTTCACTTCTTGGCGCTTAGAACTTGATTGAGCTCTTGAACTTGCAGGAGCTTTCCTCTTTTCCCCCTTATTGCCATCATCAGCCTTTACTGCATTTTCAGTAAGAATGGCAATTTGAGCGGCCATTTGGGCCATGGATGCAGCCAACGCATCAAACTTTGCTTCAAGAGATTCTTTCAACGCAATCTGATTGGCTGCAAGTCCATCGATCATCGTCTGCATACGAGAAACAGCGGCATCTACGGCATCATCAGCAGCTCCGCGCATATGAGCAGCTTGAGCGCTCATATTCTCCTTCTCGATCTTAGCCAAGTCTTTCTTGATCCAGTGAAGAGATTCTGCATGATTTGACGCTTGAGCGTTCATTTCTTCCAACGCGTCAGTGAGGAGAGGCACAAATGTTTGAAGCACATTCGGAGAGGTAGCTTGTTGTTTGAATTTTGAAGTGTGCTTGAGTGACTCTAGAGGTGGTTGTTGAAATTCTGGATCGAATACAGACTGATGGAGTTCCATCCCAGCAGCCTCAGGAACAGTTGAAGTTGAAGCGTCAGGCACAGCCTCTGGTTGAGTCGCTTGAACTGGTTCCACTATTGGCGCTAAGGCAACTTCTGCATTAGATGTGGAAGGCAAAGAAAGGACAATAGTTAGATAACTAAAGTCAGAGAATCTGAAGTTGAGCCTTCCAAAATCTGAATCAGCATACTCCGTTGAGGAACTGTTGAATAACTCATTTACTCGAGAAATAGGAATGATTGAGAAATCCTTTAAAGTTCAAAGATCTGAAGCATGTGATCAACAAAGATCTTCCATCTTGGAGCCTTGATAAAGAATAGAGCATCGTCTCATGGAGTGAATGAGAACTGCAGCACTCTATCTTTTGGCATCTCCGATGGATGCTTAGACTTTGATACGTACAGTGCCATGTATTTTTCAACGTAAGGCGGGGCTGCACGCGAGACGTCCGAATTTCTCTCGAGTAAGGAGAGTACATAGTTATAGTGTTCTATCAGTTCCTGTCAGAAAGAGGAGAGCAATGGATACCCAAAGAGAGGTCTGATAATGGATCCATTTGGCTTCCTCAAATTTGTAGTGAAGACATTGTCGAAATCCCGTAACGAAGGGAGCATCTTCAACATAAGTCTGATGTTGTCTTCCTGCTGGCCAGGTGTAAGCGTCAAATCTGAAATAGGCTTTATTCCGCTTGTTGACGCTTGGCCACAATAATTGATTGGCAAATCTGCAATCCTAGCCAACGCTTCACGCAGAAAGCGTTCAATTGGTTGACGGAAAGATGTTAAGAGAGCAAGTGGGCCAACTCTTGCTTCTCGACGCTGTAAGCAATATCGGGCAAATTGTCTTCTTTTATCTACCATGCTGAGTGTGAACAGGTGAGGTTCCTTGATCAGTTCTTCAAACTTGTAACGCTGGCCGACGTAGGTTTCACCCCAAGTAACCTCATTTATGCAGAAGGTTGTGCCTGCATTCAGAATGGCACGAAAGCCTTCATGATGCATATCTCAGATGGCTTCAAAGCGATGCTTATCAGGCTGATAGTTTGCATTCAGGACACTTTGTAAGAAGTAATCAGCTTCCTCTTGAATAAGAGCATTTAGAGAGGCAGGATGCTCACCGATATAAGGACTTTTATTCTTCCACAATCTTAGGGGATTTGGAAGACTCGTATTAGCAGCACTGTGCACTACTGTAGGAAAGTGGGAATAACCTTCTCTGTTTAAAATTTCCTCTTCAGGATTTAAAAACTCTATAGGTAGATGCTCATAGGCCCTAATCTTGTAGTTTCTTGGAGCAAAACCTGAAGGCCTACTGCGTCCCATATCCAGAAAGTAAGCTAAGTCCACATCCCCTTGTGGAATTTTATCAGTACCCCATTTTTCAAAAATCTGTATAGGAGCTGGGGTAGGTGGTAGAGGATCTCCATTGGCCAATGCCAAGTAGTATGCAAATTCAACGCTTGTGACTTCATTTCTAAACAGCATTTCCATAAGAGCCCGATCTCTATCAATTACCTTGGCTAAATCATTTTCAGCGACAATGTAGCGTTCTTCATTATAGTCAGCTGGAATGAATTCTTCTTCAGGGACTGGAGGCATGAAATGGACAGAGTGATCAATTGTTCTGGAGGGATCCAGACTGAAGAAGTGCCTTGGCACAGGAGAACTCTCTATTGATTTTGTAGCGTCTTCAGCAATGCTCTGATCTTCTGAGCCTCTGCTGTAATCAATGTTGTTAGTGGTGGGGGAGCTTCCTCTGAGATAAGCTCCACAATGTCCAAAGTCATGCTTCTGACAACATCTTTGGCAATGGCCATCACTTCAGTCAAATTGACATCCAGATGGGCATCAGTTGACGCTTCAGCCGCAGCTGGGATAAGAGCTAAGAGAGAAACATCCTCTATAAGAGCAGGATCTTCTACACATGTAGGAACGAATAAGCTGTGGGAAGAAATAAACTGTAGCGCCCACCGAGCACCTGGTGGCCCGCCACACCGCAACGCCAGCTCGATTCAGGATATCGTCCTTTCTCGAGTCAGCGCTAAGCGTCAGACCTATACTAATACTTCATTTGCTGAAACTAAAAATTTTCATTCCAACTAAACCAACCATACATCCTTCATCAGTCTTACATAATTCAACAACAACTTTGTCAATTACAGGCCTCCAAGCCAAAACATATACATACCCAATCATACATCCCAAAGCAGCACTTTCTCTAATAGCAATGAACTAATGCTTCCTTTACTCCTCATTTCTCCCTTCGTATCCAACACACTAGGCTTATCTGAAAAGGAAGAAAGAGGGAGGGGTGAGTCCGAATGACTCAGTGAGGTAGGTTACGGATTGCTTTACCTTTATCTTTAAAAGGAATCTGCAACGGAATATTACGGGAGGAACAAGATTACACTTATCGAGCAAATCATTGGAGAAAATAAACTATCAGAAGGATGAATATCAATCACGATACATACAACAAAACTAAAATGAATAACTCATATACTTTAGTAATCATATCATGTGATCGTGAACCGTCTCCCAACTGTCCCATACCAGCGGGAGACTTCACACCCTTTGAGAATTGCAAGTGTCAGGATTCTAGTGGTGGCTCTTACGGGTTCAAGAGGTGGCCCCCACCGTCGCGTGGCACTTTGTCCCGTATAGCACTTAGCTCCCTTCAGTCTGCGAAACTTCCAGGTGTCAGGATTCTAGAGGTGGCTCCTACGGGTTTAAGAGGTGGCCCCCGTCGTCGCGTGGCACTTTGTCCCGCATAGCACTTAGCTCCCTTCACTCTGCCTTTTACGAGTCAAAGCTGTAATCAAGAAGAGGACATATCGCTGATGGATGCCGGACATTAGGATTCTAGTGGTGGCTCCTACGGGTTCAAGAGGTGGCCCCCGCCGTCGCGTGGCACTTTGTCCCGCATAGCACTTAGCTCCTTTAGCCGACGGAATGGAACCAAGGGATACGATGGTTTCAACATGTTAAGAAAGATATTGATTTGATCTTCATGTCATAAGACTCGCGGGAATTAACAACAATTAGACCGAAGACCATTTCGAGGCAAAACATATATCATAGACGTGAAAAGGATAACGTCGGAAATCACAAGATATTGAGCCGATCAAAATATTTAGGAATCAACAATCATCACGAACCAATCAAGAAGATACCGATAAGACTTTTGTTAATGAAACAAGAGAATCACAAGTAGGTAAAGCAATTAAAGAGTTTCAAGGAAAAGAGAAACCCTCACTGTTACAACTCGATGTCATCGCCTTGTGTCTCGTCTAACCACAATCCATCCTGCTGTCCAAATACACCGTCATATTCTTAACTTATAATACTTTATAATCCAACCAAATACAACAAGTTATATCATTCTATCCAACCATATAGGCAATTAGGTTCGAACAAACCTCCTTACGTGCGCAATATACTTCAACAATTTTTAAAACAATCTCGGAATGAAATTCCCTTCTAAATTTTTTCAGGATATCCGAAAGGACGCTGAAAAAGTTTACATAATTTTTCCAGATTTAATTTCCTTGTGAAATTGGGGATTCAATCAACGAAACGGGACCGTCCTGACAGATTTTTTGAGAACAGACAACTTATATTCAAATATTTTTATAAAATCCCCTGTTTACGGAAAACTTCCAAAATTTATATGACGTCTTTATAACATATGTATACAGCTACTGTAAAATTTTTAGAGTAAACCAAAATTTCCAGGTACACGAAATATCTTCAAAACAGAAACAATTCTCAATTCCGCCGAACAGACTGGCGATTTTGTTCAACGATTTTTAGAAAATTCCAAAAAACTCCAATACTCACCAAATTTTCCAGAGACGTTATAAACATAACCAAGATAATACAGAAAATTCAATATAATCAAATTATGGGGTTTGATCTCCGAAATACCGATTTCAATATCAAAATCAGAAGCTGAAATTTCCATACTTCTTATTTTCATGTCAAAACCAACATGCATGTCCTAGATACTTTTTAGAAACTTATTAATTTGACATTAAATTACCCAATGAAGCTTGAAATACAAATATATCCATGGGTATACAAGAATTTAGCCAGATCCTACACCTATTCACACATGCAACTATAATTTCAACCCAACATTCACAATCACATCATGCATGCAAGAATCTAACTATCAAGTCAATAACCCATCAATAAAGTATGATTAATATATCACTAGAGGTGTGAGGATTTGATACCTAACACTGAGAGAGATGAAACCCACTTCCAATCCATAGCTTGCCAAAATTTCCCCAGCAGCAGATTTTGTCTCTATGCAAAAGGGTCACGGTTGGATGACCTTTGTGACCAATTAAGAACTTCTGTGTAGAAACCAAAACAACCGTATTCTTCCTCTATCTCTTAGGAAGAAATTGAGACCAATTACACTAAATTTGGATATTGTTTGAGCCTACAAATCGAAGATCTCCCAACACTGCACAGCCTGCGTTTTTCCCTTTTCCAGCTTTTGAAATTTTCCTATTTTGTGAGAGGAATATTGAGGAGCTTTGAACTCCAGCTGGTTTGCTGAGTGTATATATGAAGGTGATGGTCAAAAATGTAGTGAAAAAATAAATGGAGATTAATCCTCCATGGGCCACGTTTTTAGGCAAGATGAGATGTGATTAGCTTAACATGCCACCTCCTAATCTTCCTCCCCCTATTAGAGCATGTGGCTGCATGTATATATATATATATATATATATGTATGTATATATGTGCATGTGTTTGTGCCTATATATATGTAGGTAGGTATGGACACCTTTAAATATTAGCAATATACAATTGGTGAATCTATCTATCTATATATATATATATTAAATGACGTAATGCATCAACTATTCCACAATGATGTGTAAATACTACTAACCTATTTCACCTATACATATAATAATAGTTATATAAGCAATTAGTAAAATATTTTTGGTCGAACACACATTGCTAAAATTGAATAAATTACGAAATTTAATTAGCGGTAATTATAATGTTTACCTTCGCTTCTACGAAATTAGGAACTGAGAATATTGGGTGTTACATAAACTTACCCTGAGAACTTATCTCAATAGCAATACTTTGAGCGCTTGGCTCAACAGTCTCAGGCTCTTCAGGAACAGGAGCAACTCGACGCTTGCTAGTCCTGGAACGCTTGAAAATTTTCTTCACGTTGACTCCTTCAACGAGCTTAAGCGGTGGAGCGGGAGGATCAACAACTGGTTCTTTAAAGTCTATTTGTTTGATGATCCCCTCCAGCTTCCTTCTCTTGAGAGGTAACTTGTCCTCAGCATCCTCATCGGTTTCCTCATCAACCTTTTGAGGAGAAGGGACAAATTGAACCTTGGGCTTTCTGGGAGTCCTCTTCTTTGTTGCAGCCGGACGCTTCACGGCTTCTTCTGGCACTGGACGCTCTGCTTCCTCATCGGACGCTTGACGTACTTTGATAGGGTGTTAATTTACATATTTTAGAGCCTCATATTTATTGGATTTGTATTGGTTTATGCATGATTTATACCACATTTGTGTTTAATTTGTGTGCTTATCGAGTAAAGGTGGAAAATCACTACAATAGAGGAATAACGCGCGCAAATACAGAATTTATGTATATTTTGATGTCGAATTTGAGGAAGTTTCCTTCAACAAAGTTGTAGATCTCTTTGTTAGCTTCACTTGGCAACTTGAATCATCCACATCGGAGGTCCGTGGAGAAAGTTATGAAGGAAACACGATTGCTGCGCTGAAAACCAAGAAAACGGTTCAGACTTTCGGCTTACCACGCCCAAGCGCCCTTCCAACCACGCCCAAGCGCATCTGACATCCAGTTCCGAGGATTTGCTTCGCACTCCCGCGCCTAGGCGCCATCATATCCACGCCGGGGCGCGGATTTCGTAACACTTTCCACGGTTGAGCGCACAATTTGTACATTTAGAGACCGAATTGGACAAAGTTTCCTTCAACAAAGTTGTAGCTCTATGTCTTAGCTACACGTGGAAAACTTGAATCATCCAAATCGGAGGTCTGTGGAAAGAGTTATGAAGGAAATACGATTGCTGCGCAGAAAAACAAGAAAACTGTCCAGACTTCGCAAAACCGCGCCCTAGGCGCCGAAACACCCACTCCGGGGCGCCGATACCACCGACATTTGATTCCTTTTAGCCAAAAGTTCATCATTTTAGGTGGAAGGGAATCATTTAAAGCCAAGAGGGTAGCACATGTGTTGAGGGGAGGTCATAAGTGTGTTTCTTGGTAGATCTACTTTATGGTAGAGTAGTGGAGGACACAAGAGGGGAACAACACATGGGAGAGAGAGGAATCTACACCTATAAAGCTAATCATCTCTTGCACTCACTGGAGGGGGGAGGAAATAGGGGAGGAAGGGGACCGATCATAAGGAGGGAGAGAAGGAGAGTTTTTGGAATAGGATTCATCATCAAGCTTGGAGGAGGAGAGAGGATTTTTCATTCTTCATCCATCACCATTAAAGATCATCATCAATCACACTTGAGGGAGTTTTTAATTGCTTTTCATTGCATTCTTATGTTCATGATTATGTATATGACAACATTAGATTCTTTTAAGCCATTGATGATGAGCTAATCTTGTAAGACTAGGGCCGTGTAAGGCCAAATTGTGATATATGCTTATAATAGATGATTGTTGAGGTTGTTCTTATATTGTTATGTGATGTGAATTGTGTTTTTGTCTATCTTGCATATACTTGATCACTATATGTTAGAATCTTATGCCTAGGTTAATATTTCGGGAGAAAATTGACTTAGGATGCAAGAAATTCACATCATGACCCGCAACTAATGAGGAATTGCCCTAGACATAGGTAAAGATTCCCGGGTGAAGTCGTTCGATTCAAATCGAGTGAACTCTAGTACATTAATGCATGTTTAGTGGTTAGATTTCCGGATAGGGATATTTGGGAAATCACGATCTAAGTATAGGAGTTTATACGCGAGACATCGGTTATTCTCTACCTTAGGAGTTTTCACCATAACCATATAAGAGTAATTCTACAACAAGAGCCTTTATAAGTATATTTGATCAATTTGGACCTAGCATGTGCCTTAGTCTCCCTTTACAATTGGTTTTAATTCATTTGCATAACCTTGTTCTTATTGTACACGTTTTTACATTCAAGTTACTTTTATTGTAGTTGTTCTTTGTATAAAATCATAAACTAGAATTCAAATCTCCGTGGTTCGACAACCCGGACTTTTCGTCCACACTTATTACTACACACGACTAGTGCACTTGCTATCATAGCACGTTAGCTTTTAGCGTGTCATACTTCCAGTCGCTCAGATAGTGGTTTAGCAGCACCACCAATTTTGGGAGGATTGAAGAGATTATTCAGAATCCTTTTTCCCAGCAACTTGGATTTATTCAACGGGAGACCAGACGAGTATACACACTGTGATTTGTACAGCAGGTTGCTTAGAACGAGTCCATAAGGTTTATTTGAGGCGCTTAAACAGTCCCGAAACCTTCCAAAGATGTACTCACTCCAGTTGATCTTGATGTTGAGGAGAATAGCAGTCATCATCTGAAATTGTACTGAGTTCACCTTATCAAAGGTTCCCACTCGGCATTCTATGATCTTGCTATAGAAATCAGCCAACAGTCGGTATTTGGATACCAGGTCTTTCTTTTCAAAGTACTAAGTGTAGGGTACACCGTCGTATGCACTCATGGTTGTCCATGCTTCCTTAATTTGTTTTAAAGTAATGTAATCCAATACCTCACCCTCATTTGGAAGATGAAAGTTCTCGGCAATGGAGGCAGCAGACAAAATAAATTCCTTGGGAGGCTCCTTCTTGGATAGAGAAATAAGACAAGAGATAGACTTCTTATCCTCAGAAAGTTTAGCAGTCTTCCAGAAGGTGTCGACTTCAGTCGGAAACAGATAGGAGTATTGGGTCAAGAACGGTTTAAGCCCAGCTTTGACAACCATATCCATCATGTCTGTTAGATTGATCTGAGGTTGTTTATAGAGGAATTTCCAATTGACAACAAGGCCTTCAGTAACCAGCTTGATGGTAAGTTCAGCAGAAGTAGACAAAGCTTTCTTTGGTGCCATTTTTGAAAGTAGAGAGAACTGAGATTGAAAATTGCTTTGAGAGAGAGAGAGTCAAATTTGCAGAAAATTTTGAGTAAAAAGTGAAGGGTTTTTTTCGCAGAAGTTGTATTTTAAATGACACAGTAAAGAATTTTGAAACTTGTATTCTCTAGTCTCTGTAAGATTTAAACACGTGTAAAGTTATTTTAATGTCAGCCATAAAAAAATATTAACTGTGGACGCGAGTTTTGTGTAAGAGAGAGAAGTTACATGTGGTAATTCCCATATATAATGATTTGACGTCCGAGTTAGAGTTTAAAAAAAAACGTTTGGTATTTTCAGAGTGTAACAAACGCGCCTGTTGGTACATTGACACGTACATAAACACGTGCTATCTCTGAACCGTCATTTTGAAAAGTTTTTGATTACCTGCCAGTTTGATGTGATAGAAGTGTGCAAGTAGAGTACAAAATAGACTTTTGTGTCTACCTACTACTTCAAAAAGCTTGTAAACCTTATGCATGACTTGTAAAAAGATATTTTTATATTAAGAGTTGAATGGAATTGGTTCAACGCTTAACTATACCACTTGTTGGTATATCATTAGAAAATTAGACGCTTAGGATTGAAAAGGCTTTTTAATGTTTGAGCGTCTAATATTTTATGCATAAGTAATACTTGAGTGTTGATGATCATGCATCTGAAAATTTTGATCATGGACGCTTGTAGTTATGGTCAAGCACAATTTTAAGGTTCCCCCTAAATTTGATGACTTGTACCGGTTAGGAAAATCTTTAAGATATAAGTCAAGTGAATTCCCCCTAAATTAGATGTCTAATAAGAAATGATGCATAATGATTAAGCGTCTAGATCGATCATTCCAAATTCACTTCTTAAAGTGAGAAAGCGTTGTTCATTGAGCGCTTTGGTGAAAATATCTGCCACTTGCTTGTCTGTTCCAATAAATTGCATGGAGATATCCTTATTTTGAACATGGTCTCGAAGAAAATGGTATTTAATGTCTATGTGTTTGGTTTTAGAGTGAAGGACGGGGTTTTGAGTCATGGCTAAGGCGCTTTGATTGTCACAATGGATGGGAGTAGGACCTAGAACTATACCGTAGTCTCTAAGTTATTGTCTCACCCATAAGATCTGGGCACAACAGCTTCCTGCAGCTACATATTCAGCTTCAGCCGTGGAAGTGGCTATTGATTGTTGTTTCTTGCTATGCCATTAAAACTAACCTATCACCTAGAAATTGACATGTACCACTAGTACTTTTTCGATCAATTCTGCAGCCTACAAAATCTGCATCTGAGTAGCCAATTAGTTCAAAAGGAGAATTTCTTGGATACCATAAACCCACATTTTGTGTGCCTTTTAGGTATCTAAGGATTCTTTTGGCAGCAATTAAATGTGATTCTTTAGGATCAGCTTGATATCTAGCACATATGCATACCGAGAACATAATATCAAATCTACTGGCAGTAAGATAAAGAAGTGATCCAATGATACCTCTATATGTAGTGATATCTATTTTCTTTCCACTTTCATCTTTATCTAACTTAAGCGTTTGGCTCATTGGAATTTTGGAAATTGATGCATTTTCCATACCAAATTTCGTAATCATATCTCGTGTGTATTTAGCTTGGTTAATAAATATGCCATTAGGGATTTGCTTAACTTGCAATCCTAAGAATAAAGTTAATTCACCCATCATGCTCATTTCAAATTGTTCTTGCATCATTTTCGAAAATTTCTCACACAGACGCTTATTAGTAGAACCAAATATAATATCATCAACGTAGATTTGGACTAAAAGAATATCTTCGTTATAGGTAAGTTTAAATAACGTTGTATCAATGCTTCCTTTTAAAAAACCTTTTCCTATAAGAAAGATGGAAAGAGTGCCATACCATGCGCGGGGTGCTTGCTTAAGTCCACAGAGAGCCTTTTCTAGCTTGTAGACCATACCCTTACCATGGTGGTTGATGAATCCTGGATGTTGCTCCACATATACCTCTTCTTGGAGTTTACCATTCAGGAAAGCACTCTTGACGTCCATTTGATACACAGTGAACTTGTTGAACGCTGCATACGCTAGAAATATGCGGATTGCTTCAAGACGAGCGACAGGAGCGTATGTTTCATCAAAGTCAATGCCCTCCTCTTGGCAATATGCTTGAGCTACGAGTCTGGCCTTGTTCCTTATCACAATGCCATTCTCATCCATCTTGTTTCGATACACCCATCTAGTTCCAATGACTCCTTGGTGAGTTGGTCTTGGTACTAGCATCCAAACCTTGTTACGTTCAAATTGATTAAGCTCTTCTTGCATGGCCTCAATCTAACTTGGATTGCTTAGCGCTTCATCCACTTTCTTAGGTTAAATTTGAGATAAGAAGCCTGCGAACATAGCTTCATTGAGTGTAGATGCTCTTGTCCTAACAGGTGCTCTAATATCTCCAATAATTTGGTCTGGAGGATGATCACGTAGCCATAGAATGTCTGGTTGGAATGGGTTCGAAACTGACGCTTGGTTTGTTTTTTGCTTAGGCGCTTAACTATTTTCATGTGCTGATGCTTCAAGTTCACAATTTTGAATTTGCTCATGACAATCATTCTTTTCATGATCATCTGCATTCTTTTCATTGCTATTCTGATTGTTTTCACGAGTAATCTTAGGAGGTGGCACTGAGATCTCGTAGTCATCATCATCATCACTATCATCACACAGATTAATTTGTGATGCTTGATGAGTAAGATCTTCAACTCCTACATCATTAATACTAACCTTACTCGGTTCTTGGTTAACATCATCAAAAACAACGTGAATGGATTCCTCTACTTTAGATTAGATTTTATTGAGGATTCGGAAATTCTTTCCATTATTGGCGTATCCTAGAAATATTCCTTCATCCGCTTTAGGATCAAATGTCTTTAGAGTTTGTGATCCATTATTATGAATAAAACACTTAGAACCAAATACGTGAAAATAAAAAACATTTGGCTTACGTCCCTTCCATAGTTCATATGGTGTTTTTCCATGTTGTTTGTTGATCATGCTCCTATTTTGAGTATAGCAAGCAGTATTGATTGCTTTGGCCCAACCCCTCTGAGCAAGCTTGGATTCTGCTAGCATGGTCCTAGCCGCTTCCTTGAGAGTTCTGCTCCGACGCTCAGCAACACCATTTTGTTGAGGAGTTCTGGGAGCGGAATACTCATGATGTATTCCATTTGCTGTACAAAATTTCTCAACAAATTTGTTAGTAAACTCAGTTCCATGTTCGCTTCTTATTCTTGCAACCTTGAGATTTTTCAACATTTGAAGTTGTTGAATAAGCGTTGTAAGCTTGTTGCATGTCTCAATTTTTGATGAAAGAAATTCTACCCAAGTAAATCGAGAAAAATCATCTACTATTACTAGCGTATACTTTTTCCCACTTACACTAATCATTTGAACGGGTCCAAACAAATCCATGTGCAATAGTTCAAGTATTCTAGAAGTAGATAAATAAGGTTTCTCTTAAATGAAGATTTGTTTGCCCATTTGACATGCATCACACAGATGATCTTTATGAAAAGGTCCTTTTGGTAATCCCTCTACAAGATTTTGATTGATAAGCTGAGAGATTATTTTAAAATTGAGGTGATTCATTTTTCTATGCCATAACCAACCCATTTTAGATTCACTTTTGGCTACGAAGCATGTTGGGTTGTTGTTTATTGTTGAACCCCAATCTACTAAATAAATATTGTTTGTTCTTTTCCCTTTTAGCTTAGTAGATCCAGTCTTAGCGTCGTTAACATAGCAATAGTCACTTGAAAATTTTACTTCAAAGCCTTTATCACAGAATTGACTTATGCTTAAAAGATTATGCTTAAGACCTTCAACATAATAAACATCACTTATCATGATGTTTCCCTTATGCATAGTACCTATACCTTTGGTTTTACCTTTAGAATTGTCACCAAATACGACCTGAGGACCATTGGACGCTTGATAGTTGATCAATAGATCCTTGGAGCCTGTCATGTGCCTTGAGGATCCACTATCAATGTACCAAATAGGTGTATCGGCTCTGGCTTTAGGTACCTGCAATCAAAAGGGTAGTTCTAGTTCTTATTATGTACCCATATTGACTTGAGTCCATTATTATTAGTAACGTTAGGAGGAATTAGAACTTTAGAAACCCATATTTGCCTAGTCTTCATGTTGGGAATACTGGCCTTCTTGGGTTTCACAACGTGTTGTGTGTGCTTTTTGGGTGTATAATAATAATATCCTTGATTATAATGGTAGTCATAATCATAGTCATAATCATAATCATCATAGTATCGATAATGTGATCTTGACTGTCTTGGATATTGACGCTGGTATTTCCTTGGCGCTGGTTTAGGTTGCACTTTTGATGCTGGGCGCTTAGCGCTTGATTCACAGTGGTCAGTCTTATCTTTAGCCTTTTGAGCGTTTGGATAAACCCATTTTTGTGAATCATTTGCCTTGGCCTTACCCTTGCCTGAGTTAGCTTTGACTTTCTCATTTGGCCTCTTACCATTGTCACCAGGTTCATTTTGTGTTTGACCTTGTGAACCTTCTTTAACAAAGATAACACCCTTAACTTTGTTGTTTGCCGTAACATTAGATTTATTTGGTTGTTTATCGAGTTTATCACATCCTAAACCGTTCTTCTCACCAAATAATCTAGTTACTTCAGTCACATTATCCAACTTTCTAGAAGCTTTTGATAATGATGAGATGAGCTGTTCTGATTTAGCAAGTCTAGCGATCAAAACAGCTTCTCTCTTGACTATTATATCAAGATCGCCTTTTAATTGTATAATTTCACTCTCAAGCGATTGGTTCTTCTCAATGCACTATTGCTGAACTTGCAACTCTGCTTTGAGCGTCACTTTATCTCTTGTGAGTGATGTTATAATGGCAATCGTTTTGATATATTTTGGCAGCTTCTTGACATTCATTGTAGTATTCTTTGACTTTGTCAAGTAATTCATCATAAGAGAGAGGAATAGATAATTCATAGATTACCTCAGGAGACGCTTCATCATCTCTGGCCATGAGACATATGAGCGCTGAGTCATCTAATGACTCATCATCATCACTACTCTCTTCTGATGATTCTAAATTTTCAGGTGCGGATGCGGGTTCTGATTCCGCTAGCAAACCTTGTTGGCGAAGGTTGCTCCTGAATTGGTTTCTATCCAAGTAATCCTGTCTTGATGGCTTAGATACGTTTGGATAAGGACAATTTACCTGGTAGTGCCCTGGTTTCCTGCAGTTATAACAAAGATTAGTTTTCATCTTTTGTTTATTTGTTAACCTTGCAGTGTGTGGTTTTGAGACGACTGGAGCTGAGGGATTTTGAGTAGATGCTTGGTATTGAGCAGGCGCTTGGGGAGAAGGAACAGAATACTGAGGCGCTTGAAACTGTTGTTGCACCGGAGAAGGCGCTTGATATGAACTTTGTCCTTGATTATTGAAACCTTTTCCTTTCTTTTCATATCTCAAGAACTTCCTGAATCTATTCAGCAAAGCCAACTCCTCTTCCTCATTGGTATTTGAATTCTTTCCTTTATTACCCGATTTACCTTTGATTGATGCAATAAGCGCTCTAGATTCAATCATTGGACTACTCACAATATCACTTGCAGAATTCAACTTAAACTCAAATGATTTGAGCTCTGAAAAGGCGTCTTCTGGAGTTAGAAGATCCAACATACTTGATTCTCTCATGGCGGTTGTCTTCATCAAGAATTTACTTGGTAAACTTCTAAAAATCTTAACCACCATTTCCCGATTCTGTAACTCCATTCCCAATGATGTAAGCTCTGTAACTAGAGCTGTAAATCTTATGTCTAATTGCTCTAAAGATTCATTGGGTAACATTTTAAAATCCGTTAAACTTTTCCTTGGCTATGGAAAGTTTGTTCTCTTTAATCTGTGCTAAGCCACCATAAATTTTAGCCAACTTATCTCATATTTCTTTAGTGGTTTTGCATGACTTGATCTTGTTAAATAGGTTGTCATTATCACCGATAGCCGTATATAGAGCGTTACGACCAACATTATCCAAATTAGCTCTTCGACGCTCATCTGGAGACCATTCTTGTTTCGGTTTTTCAACGTAACCATCTGGAGTGTCTTCCGTGGCTCCAGGCGCTCTAGTGACAACTTTGTATATTTTGATTGGCCCATCTGAAATAATATCACACATGTCATCATCGCAAGAACAGAGATACGTAAATGCTCTGACTTTCCATGTGTCAAAATTTGACTCAGTCAGTTTGGGAACTTTAGCAAATGCCATATTTAAAATCTAAAGCAATTAAGTTTGAAAAAGGATCTAAACAAGCAGTTATGCTTGGAAATTTTAAAATTTCAACTTTAACATCTCTGATACCACTTGTTGGTCCCAAATGTCATTCGAAAGGGTCTAGAAAGGGGGGGGGGGTTGAATAGACCCTAAGACTTTTTCTTGTTTTTTTAAAAGGTTTATTTCAAAGATAAAAAAATTTGACGCTTAGAGCTTTGACGCTTGAGGCTTATGCACTTGACGCTTGAAGCTTAGACACTTGACGCTTGAAGCTTAGGTGCTCAGCGCTTGAAAAAGTATTTAAGATTGTCTTAAGCGTTCACTCGAAGACTGTTTTGTAAAGTTAACTTAGACTTCAAGAAATGAATACTTTACCAATTTAGGTTGAGCATTCAGTTCTCTTAAATCAGTGTTAGCACAGCGGAATAATTTGATAGTCTTCTTTTGAAAGATTTTAGCGTCAATTGTTTAAAGTTCAAATGTGTTTACTTAGTCAATTTTAGCAAGTAATGAGATGATAATGTAAATTGACAGTAAAGTAAAAACACAAGATTTGTAAAGTTCGTTGGGTGGTGTAATCCCAACTACGTCCTTCTTCTCCTTGAACACTTGGAGGCAATCCACTAAAATGATTCTCAAAGAATCACACAGAATCTTCTACAAATTAGGGAGAGATGAATATTGATGGCTTCAGCTCCTTGATCACACAGATTTCAGCTGCAAGACACTTTTATCCCCTTGCTTCTTTCACCCAGAAATAATGCAAGTATCCAACTTCGACTTCACACAGATTGCGAGGCTTGGATAGGGTTTTTCTGAAAGGTTTGTTTGATTTTGGGAAAGTTCAAACAACTTGGTAATATCTCAATAGACGTTTGGATTTCTCTTGAAGAAGATTTGAGATATTGGTTGATTGTCTCAGGAATGAAAAGCTTGAAGAATATTTTCTTGGCAGTTTAAGCTTTTATGAGAGTTTAAGGTTTTAGAATTCAATTCAATAGCAATTCGACTTGTAAGCTCTATTCTTTTGCTTGTTGTTGAAGTCCTATTTATAGACCTTCTTGGAGAAAGTGTCCGTTGGACACATTGTACAGGCGCGTGAAGTTTACTTGCGCGAGTGAACAACTTTTGTACGATTTCCTGAATTTTAGCTGCAGAAAACCTAACACATAGCACACAACTGATGTTTCCAGTAATCAACTTCTGACTTCACATCATCTAGTTTAATT
This sequence comes from Buddleja alternifolia, assembly GCA_019426215.1. Taxonomy (NCBI): domain Eukaryota; kingdom Viridiplantae; phylum Streptophyta; class Magnoliopsida; order Lamiales; family Scrophulariaceae; genus Buddleja; species Buddleja alternifolia. The sequence continues at coordinate 168,736 of WHWC01000041.1, read as the reverse complement.
CTTCTAATTTGTGAACTTGCTTCAATTCTGGTTTAACATATTGAAGCTTACAACCAAAATTCCAAAGTTTTGATATATCAAAAGTATCCCAAACCGTACCTGTAGGGTTCACTTGCAAAGTCTCCTTGGCGTTCTCTACTGTATCTTGCTCCTTTACTTCAATAGCTTCCATCCTTACGAAGCACTCATCTAGTACCGTTGAAATCCTAATTCCGCCTTGCTGTTTTCCAATTAGTGATTTAGCTTGTCGCAAGAGCGTTGCAATTGACCCATTCACCTTAGGGTTTGGAGAACCCCCAATTACTTGGTCTTCACAGCTCGCTACTTCAAGAGTTGTCAAATTCCTTGGTGATGGCCCAATTTCTTGCACTTCTGCTGACATTAGAATCTCAGGTGATCTCTCAGATGCTGCCACCATCGTCTGAGAACCTTTTTTCCTCCTTGCCATAGCGCAGCCCACAATCGCACGCTATCATGCGCCAAGAGGGAGAGAAAAAAAGTCTAGTGTTTTTACTTTTTGGTGGGTGGGAATATTCTTAGCGCTGAAGTCTTTTAATGAAATTCAATTGCTTTGGATTCTTAAAAGATATTTTCATTTAATTTTATTAGAGATTGATTTTGTCATGCATAACAGATAAACGCTAATGATCAATGCGCATAATTTTGAAAATCATTTTTGATCATAGATGCTTATTGATTGGAATAAGTACAATTTTAAAGTTCCCCCCTAAATTAATAACTCATTTCAATTTTGAAAAACTCTTTTGACATAAAATTAAAGTGGATTCTCCCTAAATTATATGTGTATAGAAATATGATACTTTATGTTTAAGCATTTAAATCAATCATACTGAATTCACTTCTCAAAGTGAGAAAACGTTGTTCGTTGAGCGCTTTGGTAAAGATATATGCTAATTGCTTGTCAGTACCAATGAAATGTACGGAGATATCTTTCTTTTGAATATGGTCACTCAAGAAATGGTAGCAAATGTCAATGTGTTTAGTTCTAGAATGAAGGACTGGGTTTTGGGTCATTGCTAAAGCTCTTTGGTTATTACAATGGATTGGGGTCGGACCTAAGATAATTCCATAATCTTTAAGTTGTTGCCTCATCCAAAGGCTTTGTGCACAACAAGATCCAGCAGCTACATACTCTGCCTCAGCGGTAGAAGTCGCTATGGATTGTTGTTTCCTAATATGCCACGAAACTAGTCTATCACCTAGAAATTGACAAGTACCACTAGTACTCTTTCTATCTATTTTTCATTGTGCAAAATTTGCGTCTGAATAACCAATTAGTTCAAAAGGAGAGTCCCTTGGACACCATAAGCCCACATTTTGTGTGCCTTTTAAGTATTTAAGGATTCTCTTGGCAGCAATTAAGCGTGACTCTCTAGGATCATCTTGAAAGCGTGCACACATGTATACCGAGAACATAATATCAGGTCTACTAGCAGTAAGATAAAGAAGTGACCCAATAATACCTCTATAATTAGTGATATCCATTTTTTTCCCACTTTCATCATTATCTAACTTAAGCGTGTGGCTCATTGGAATTTTTGAAGATGATGCCTTTTCCATACACAATTTCTTAATCATATCTCTTGTGTATTTAGTTTGGTTTGTAAATATGCCATTAGGGAGTTGTTTAACATGTAATCCTAAAAAAAAAAAAAGTTAATTTACCCATCATGCTCATTTCAAATTGATCTTGCATCATTTTTGAAAATTTCTCACACAATCGCTTATTAGTAGATCCGAATGTAATGTCATCAACATAAATTTGGACTAAGAGAATACCTTCATTATAGGTAATTTTAAATAACGTTGTATCAACGCTGCCTTTTGAAAAGCCTTTACCTATAGATAACCTCACCAATTACCTTAGGATTGGACACAAAAATCTCATCATCCTCATCATCACTATCATCACCAAGATTGATTTGTGACGCTTGTTGGATAAGATCTTCAACTCCTACATCATCAATATTAACCTCACTCGGTTCTTGGTTAACATCATCAAACACAACATGAATGGATTCTTCAACCTTCGATTTGATCTTATTTAGGATGCGGACACTCTTTCCATTCTTGGCATAGCCTAGAAAGATTCCCTCATCCGCTTTAGGATCATATGTCCCTAGATTTTTGGGATCCATTGTTGCTGACACCAATTGGATGGGAGCAGCTATAAACTTTGAAGTTCTGACAGTCTTAGTCAAAAGGTGGCTTGTCCATAAGTCACAGTAGCTTATCACATTGAATGCTCTTATCAAACATTTAATGCATTTTGAATTTATTTTCCGTTGGAAATAAATGTCCGTTGAATGATTGTATTTAAGTCCTTCATGACTTGAGGATTTATTTCAGGTAGAATTGACATAGGTCGTTTGAGTAAATTGAGCGCTTGATCCATAAAATCTGAAATGAGCTTCTTTAGTGTTTGACGGATGCTAAGAAACAAATCTTCATCTCTAGTTGACTTCAGACGTTGATCTTCAACTTCTTTCTCTAATAGACTCACCTAGAATTCTATTAGGAATTCAGTATCTAATACTTAGTCTAAGATCTAAAAAGATAAAAATTACAAGCCTAGAGAAAATTACAAACTTTCAAACACTTATACATTGATCCATGAAAACAGAAACTTTACATTGTATTTAGGGTCTAACATTGAATCTTATCTTGTCATCATCAAACATCTAACATGAAATTTCCTAACAATTTCCCCCTTTTTGATGATGTCAAGATTTTTAATTCTTATAACTCTTTTATAATTTAAGAGTTACTTAAAAGAAAAGGTCCAAATGAACGTAAGTTAGCGTTTAAAAGGTTAGTAAAGTTAGATTAGCTTCAACAAGTTGTTTCAGCGATAAATCATTCATATATTGAAAGAATTATGCATACATGATTTATACTGGAAAAAAAAAGACAACAAATTAACCATTCATTCACTTTTTCTATCGCTTTGCTCTTTCTTCGCCTTAGAAGACTTCTAACGCTAAGTCCATTAGGAGACGATCAATGTTGATCATTGTCGTATGTTGAACTTCATCGTAATCATGCCTTCGAAGTCTAGCGCTTTCATTTAACTCTAACAACCTCTCCGTCCATTCCCTTGGAGGAATACCAAGTTCACGAATTAAATTGTGATAGATATCTCTTCTTTGATCATTTGACGGTTTCCAATTGATAGGTCGTCTTAGCGGTCCGACATACGGATGAAATCCCATACTTTCCAAGAACTCAGCGTCCAATTCTGGAAGAGGATATTTTCCTAGATAATATCTTGGCTTTCTCTTTTTGGTTAGCATTTTCTTGATGCTTACTAACTCTTTAAACATTGATCGCCAATGTTTATTATCTGTCTTGGAAATTGCTTTGGACTTTTCTTTATCTTCCCGCTTCTTGACATTATCAAGAGAGGTCTTCAGTTCAGCGACATCTCTGCATAAGAGTCTAACTTCTTCGACAAGGAGAGCAACGTGTTGAGCAACGCTCTGAGCAGCAACATCAGATGAAGTATGTCTTTCAGCATCGGCCGAAGCGCTCTGAGCTAAGTGACGGTTGAATTCGGAAGAGAGTTCAGCGACTAGAGGTGATATGCTCTGCATGATTGAAACAATGCTCTTATTTGTAGCATTTGCAATATCACGACTTCGCATATCAGATATTATTCGAATCTGTCGATCAGCGGTTTCAAAGATCTTGGAGCAGGAACCCTCAATGTTGGTGAGCGAGTTCCGGACTGCCTGTCTGAAATCGTTAGCGTCTGAATCACTTTCGGAATCCGAATCGGAAGAACGGCGCTCTGGAGACGGAATAAGTCCGTAGGAGCTAGAAACTGCAGCCTTGCCTTTTGATTTATCTTTGATAAAGGGCTCTTCAGGCTCTTGAGCAATTTCAGCGTGCACTTCTTCAATCGCTTGATCCATGATTGGATCTGCAATTGCTGGGGGCTCAACTACCAAGGCACTAGAAGAATCTAGGAAGGAAGCCTCAGAGATAGGAGCGACTTCCGTAGTAGGAGCACTTTCTTCTTCAACTATTTGGAGTTGAGTAGATGCTTGGGGAGATGGTTCTTTAATAGCAATGACCCAGAGTGGGCCAAGTGCTTCCAGCACATGCCTTGGACTAATCAGGCTCGATTGCGGAATAAAGAATATAGCTTCTTCGCGCTCTTCTGTACAAAGTGCCAGTTGCACATCTTCCGGCAATTCGATTCCAGAAGTATAACACTTGAAAAAGTCCATAATAAGAGGCATCAGCGCTTGAGCTGCTGTTTGATCCACTGGCCTAATTAACAAAATCATCTTGTCCACTTGAATATTCTGTTGACTGAAGAGCACAGGGTGTAGGTTGTAGCCTCTGAAATTGCTTAACCCATGAGTAATGATTAAAAGAAATGTCCAGCGCTTGGGCATTTTCTATCACTGCTCTCATTTCTCTGTGAAAAATAGCAAACTCAGCGCGCTCATTTGAGACATCAAAACGAATTTGACTCTGTCCTAGAAGAAGCGGTTGTTTGCTTGATGAGGCTTCTTCATTAAGGTCAGGAAAAACGCGTTGAACAAACGCTTGACGAGGATGCAAGATGTAGCGTCCGCCTTGGCTGTATAAGGCTAGCTGCTGGCGAATGTAGGTTTCGATCGGTTGCCTATAGCGTGGTAAGTCGCTGACATTGCCTGCAATGTGCTGACGATGTTGAAGCAAAAAGTTCACAAAACCTCGGCGTCTGTATTCAATTCCAAACTCAAATAAGAATGGATGTCTGATTTGCTCATCAAGAGAGTAGAAGTGAAGAACAAACTCTTTAGCCCATCTGGCTGTATCCATCATCCATCTTTTTCCAAGCTTATCAGCCTTGTTTTGATCTTTCCTAGCTGCTAAGAATTTCTCGAAGCGCTCAACTTCTTCGTCATAGTCCTCTGCCCATAATCTAGCAAGATATTCTCGAGCTTCATCTTCTATCCACGAATTTACTGGATTGGGACGCTCAGCCACAAGCGGTCCTTTGCCTATCCATAATTTAAGTGGAGTAGGAGAGAGAGCATTCTGAGGAGAGTTGACCACCTTAGGGAGAGCTGAATATCCTATTTTGTTTAGATCTTCTTCATCAGGATTTTTGTTCCAATCTCCCATGTGAGGATTCTTGAAGACGATCTTGCTGGCTCTAAGAGGATAAACGGACTCATCTAAGTGATCGGTGAGCTTAAACCGTGCTTGGTCAAAATCTGCTTTGTTGAACACAGGTCAACGAATATATTCAAAGCGAGATTAGAGGCGCTCCAAGGTGTAGAGTCCTAAATCGAAAATATGTTCAAAGAAAGAAATTTTTTTGGTGTTTGAAAGATCTGGCCGATGGAGAGTTGTTTGAAAAGTGATTTCTAACTCTCCAAGCGTCTGGGTGTCCTGTTCTCTAGCGGCATAGTAAAATTCAACATCAGAAGAATATTCGCGAGGGAAGAAGTCGATGACACGAGGAGGAGGTCCTGTGGGAGTAGGAACAAGGGCAATCGCTTCTGTTGGGATGGGGTCCACCTCTATTGACTTGTCAGCATTTTCAGTCGCTTCACTGGCAGAAGATGTTTCAGCGTCCGGAAGAGCTTGAGATGCTTCCTTGGCAATATCCACAATAGTTGCCATTTCTACATCCACTTCAACTGGAATGTCGGAGGGTGGAGGTGCATCAGCGATTGGTGCATCTTGAGGTGCATCTTGAGCTGAGACATGTAAGCGGTTGAGAAAAGCAAGCAAAATTTCTACTAAGTAGAAATTTGAAAAGAAAAAGACTGAATCGCTTACCCTGAGTAATGTCATAGACTGGTTTAGTCGCTTGATCAGTTTCTTCTACAGGTTCCTCAGGCTCCGGGACAACTTCTTCTGGATCTAAATTGAGAAAAGAAGTTATTGGTTCAGCACGAATGGGAACATGCATTTTTTCAAGAGTCTTGAGAACATATTGAATATTCTTCACATTGCGCTGAAAGAGTATTTATACTAGCGTTAGAAACTTAGAAACTAACGAGGAAAGGGTAAACTAATTTGCTTAGCAAATACTTACCCCGAACACTAGAAAGCCTCTCAGATTGAGTAGCGGCTTGCGGATCTGAGCTGATTTTGGGAGCAGCGTTAGAGGGAGGAACACTCGCTGACTCTCCAAGCACTGGATTTGCTGAAACACTTGTAGATGCGACTGGAGTAGAGATAAGAGTACGTCTTCGAGCAAGCGGTACTTCTTCTTCTACTACTTTCTCTTCTTTGGGAACAGAGAAGATAAACGCTAGAGGAGGAGATGGAAATTGAGATTTAGGAGAAGGAGATATTTATTTCTTCTTGGGCTCCTGCTTCTGCTTCTTCTTGGGTTCGGGCTTTTACTTTTTGGCTGGCTCAACGAATTTGAGAACTATTTTTCTTTTGGGTCGCTTAACCACCACTTTTTCTTCAGAAAAAGATGATGATGAAGAAGAAGATGCTTGATCTTCATCATCACTGCGAACAACTCCTTCAGCTAGAAGTCGCTCGCGCTCTTCTTTAGGAACTGCTGCACCACCATGTTTGCGCGGTTTGAGCATTCCGATTATCATCTTCTTCCCATAAACTTTTAGCAGTGGGATCTTCTTTCCATTGGAGTTAGTAAAACCGCAAGCGCTAAGAATTCTACTTAACACAATCCCATAAGGCTTGGGATTAACAGACTGGGCCATCGCTGCCTTGAAATGATTAAAAATGTAGAGAGACCAATTTATCTTCAACTTGGTCAGAATGGCCACAATCATTTTGTACTGAATGTTGGTAACATTATCGAATGTCCCCTTTCTGCATTCGATCATTTTAGCGTAAATGTCTACGAGAACGACATATTCGCCCTTCATGTCATTCTTCTTGAAGTTGGGCTCATAGGCAGCTTTGATTTCATCTTTCTTGATTAACGCCCAGACCTTAGTAGCATCACCAAGAGTGACGTTCTCGACTTCTCCACCATCGTTTGGCAAGTTCAGTAAGGAAGAAATCAGAGAAGGGGTGAGAACGATGGTCTCACTGGCAAATGGAAAGACGCAGGAAATAGAGTTTCCGTCGTCGAAGACTTTTGCATTTTTGAAGAAGTAAAGAGTTTCCTCCTCAAAAAAGTTGAAAACAGCAGTAATCATGTCTCTTAAACCAAACTCTTTGACAAGTGGAAGAACAGTGCTGAGAGGGAAGTTTTGGTTATCAAATAGAAAGTCCCAGTTAACAAGAAATCCGGCAGTAATTGTGACTGGTTTTTCAGCACGGGAAGATTTTCCGGTGGCAGACTTGGATGATTTGGAAGATTTTGAAGCTTTGGGTGCCATTGCTGAAGGTTTGAAGCTTTGGAACGAGGGAAGTTTTTGCCTTGAGAGAGATGAAGAGTTTTACAGCAGAGGGAATTTTTAGAAGTGATAAAGTCTGACTGTAAAAACCTTGAAGGGTTTATATAGAGGCAAAGGAAGTAACTTCTCAATGGCTTCGATTATGACACGTGTTGAATCATTAATTTTGAAATTTGAAAAGATTTAAATTTGAACCATTTATTGAAAAGTACGGATGTCAAAAGGTGCGGTAAAATAGGTTAACTGTTATGAAATAGAGAATTTTTGGGATCCGCAGTTACCAATTTAATTGAAAGACGTTTGAAAAATTTTGAAATTTTCAGCGTGAAATACAGGCGCCTGGTAGTACACTGACATGTACTTAGACTTGTTCAGCCTCTGAATTGCCTAGGTTTAGATAGAGATCATTAACCGTCAGTTTGATTTGATAGCCACGCGTGATTAGTAATCAAATCTAATCTTTTGTACTTATTCACACATTATTTTTAGCGATGAAAACTATGCAAATTTTGAAGAGAATATCTTAGCGTTAAAGTGAGAATCTTTTTAACGCTAAAGACTCTTAAAAAATTATTGATTTCTTAAAATTTTGCGGATAAAATCAATCGCTTGGATTTATAAAAGACATTTTTATTTTTTAGAGATTGATTTTGTCATGCATAAATGTAGATAAGCGCTAGTGATCAAATTCATATATTTTTAAATGCGCTTTTGATCATAGTCGCTTATAAATTGTTAGAAGAATAATTTTAGAGTTCCCCCTAAAATTGATAACTCGTTTCAATTTTAAAAGACGCTTTAGATGTATAGTGAAAGTGAATTTCCCCTAAAGTGTATGCCAATAAAATGATGTTCTTATGATTTAAGCGTTTAAATCAATCATACCTAATTCACTTCTCAAAGTGATAAAGCGTTGTTCGTTGAGCGCTTTGATGGAGATATCAGCCAATTGTTTGTCAGTTCCAATGAAGTGCATGGAGATATCTTTCTTTTGAACATGGTCACGCAAGAAATGGTATCTAATGTCAATATGTTTGGTTCTGGAATGAAGGACAGGGTTTTGAGTCATAGCTAAAGCGCTTTGGTTATCACAATGGATTGGGGTAGGACCTAGATTTATTCCATAATCTCTAAGTTGTTGCCTCATCCAAAGGATTTGTACGCAACAGCTCCCAGCAGCTACATATTCGACTTCAGCGGTAGAGGTAGGTATGGACTGTTGTTTCTTACTATGCCATGAAACTAGTCTATCATCTAGAAATTGGCATGTACCACTAGTACTTTTTCTATCTATTTTGCATCCTTCAAAATCTGCGTCTGAATAACCAATTAGTTCAAAAGGAGCGTCCCTTAGATACCATAAGCCCACATTTTGTGTGCCTTTTAGGTATTTAAGGATTCTCTTGGTAGCATTTAACTGTGATTCTCTAGGATCAGCTTGAAATCGTGCACACATGCATACCGAGAACATAATATCTGGTCTACTAGCGGTAAGATAAAGAAGCGATCCAATGATACCTCTATAGTTAGTGATATCAGTTTTCTTCCCACTTTCATCTTTAGCCAACTTAAGAGTTTGGCTCATTAGAATTTTTGAAAATGATGCATTTTCCATACCAAATTTCTTAATCACATCTTTCGTATATTTAGCTTAGTTTATAAATATTCCATTAGGGAGTTGTTTAACTTGTAATCCTAAGAAAAAAGTTAATTCACCCATCATGCTCATTTCAAATTGATTTTGCATCATTTTCGAAAATTTCTCACACAATCGCTTATTAGTAGACCCGAATATAATATAATCAACATAAATTTGGACTAAGAGAATATCTTCATTATGGGTAATTTTAAATAGCGTTGTGTTAACGCTGCCCTTTGAAAAGCTTTAACCTATAAGGAAGATAGAGAGAGTGTCATACCATGCTCTTGGTGTTTGTTTAAGGCCATAGAGTACGATATCCAATTTGTAGACCATACTTTTTCCATGGTTGTTGATGAATCCTGGAGGTTGGTCCACATAGAGTTCTTCTTGGAGTTTACCATTCAAGAATGCACTCTTTACGTCCATTTGGTACACTGTGAATTTGTTGAATACGACAAATGCAAGGAACATCCTAATCGCTTCAAGACGGACTACTGGGGCATACAATTCAGCAAAATCAATACCCTCCTTTTGACAATAACCCTGAGCGACTAACCTAGCTTTGTTTCTTATAACAACGCCATCTTCATCCATTTTGTTCCTAAAAACCCATCTAGTTCCAATAACTCCTTGGTGAGTTGGCCTTGGTACTAGCGTCCAAACCTTACTTCTCTCAAATTGGTTAAGCTCTTCTGGCATCGCTTCTATCCAACTTGAATCATTGAGAACTTCATCCACTTTCTTTGGTTCCATTTGAGATAGAAAACTTGCGAACATGGCCTCATTAATTGTAGCTGACCTAGTTCTAACAGGTGCTTCCATATCTCCAATTACTAGCTTTGGTGGATGGTCTCTAAGCCATTTATGGTCTGGTTGGAAAGGGTTGAGAGACACTTGGTTATCAATCGCTTGATCTATGTTTGTCTCTTGCGCAGTCGCATCATTATTCACATTTCCAATTTGCTCTTGATGATCGTTCTCTTCATGATCATCAGCGATTCTGACTTTATCATTATTTGTAACCTCACGAGTAATTTGTGACATTTGTTGGGCAAGATCTTTAATTCCAACATCATCAGGATTAACCTTACTCGGTTCTTGGTTAACATCATCAAACACAACATGAATGGATTCTTCAACCTTCGATTTGATCTTATTTAGGATGCAAAAACTCTTTCCATTCTTGGCATAGCCTAGAAAGATTCCCTCATCCGCTTTAGGATCAAATGTCCTTAGACTTTGGGATTCATTGTTATGAATGAAACATTTTGAACCAAATACATGAAAATACAAAACATTAGGCTCACGTCCCTTTCACAACTCATATGGAGTCTTCACATGTTGCTTGTTGATCATACATCAATTTTGAGTGTAGCAAGCGGTATTAATAGCTTCGGCCCAAAATCTTTGAGGCAGCTTAGACTCTGCAAGCATCATCCTAGCGGCTTCTTTAAGCGTTTTGTTCCGTCGCTCAGCAACTCCATTTTGTTGAGGTGTTCTAGGAGCAGAATACTCATGAAGTATTCCAAGATCTATACAAAACTTCTCAACAAATTGGTTAGTAAATTCAGTTCCTCTATCGCTTCTAATTCTCGTCACCTGACACGCTAAAAGCTAACGTGCTATTATAGCAAGTGCACTAGTCGTGTGTAGTAATAAGTGTGGACGAAAAGTCCGGGTTGTCGAACCACGGAGACTTGAATTCTAGTTTAAGATTCGTAATGAAGTGAATAAACAAAGTAACAATAAATTCAAATAAAATTTGTAAAGAACAAGAACAAAGATGAGCAAGTAATTTAAAACCAATTATAAAGGGAGACTAAGGCACATGCTAGGTTCAAATTGATCAATTATACTTATAAAGATTCTCGTTGAAGGATTACGCTTATATTGTTATGGTGAGAGCTCCGAGGGTAGAGAATAACCGATGTCTCGCGTATAAACTCCTATGCTTAGATCGTGATTTCCCAAATATTCCTATCCGGAAATCTAACCACTAAACATGCATTAACGTACTAGAGTTCACTCGATTTGAATCGAACAACTTCACCCGGGAATCTTTACCTATGTCTAGGGCAATTCCTCATTAGTTACGGGTCATGATGTGAATTTCTTGCACCCTAAGTCAATTTTCTCCCGAAATATTAACCTAGGCATAAGATTCTAACATATAGTGATCAAGTATATGCAAGATAGGCAAAAACACAAATTCACATCACATAACAATATAAGAACAACCTCAACAATCATCTATTATAAGCATATATCACAATTTGGCCTTACATGGCCCTAGTCTTATGAATTTAGTTCATAATGGATAATATGAAAAACATAAATGAATTAATACACATGTTCATAGACATAATTGAAATGAAAAGCTATAAAAACTCCCTCAAAAGTGAATAATGATGGATCTTGAAGTTGAGCCTTCAATCCCCAAGCTCTTTTCCTTCCTCTAGTTTTCCCCTCCAAGAGTGATGAAGAATGGTGATGAATGGTGGAGAAATCAGATTAGGGGCTGCCCCCCTCTCCTCTAAGAATCTGAAATTGATAGTGAATCGTGAAGAGTATGGGTTCCCCCTCCTTTTATAGCCAAAATTCCACTAAAGTATGCATTAAGAATTCCCATTAAAGTTCCCCAATGAGAATTCCACCTAAGGTGATGCTTAAAGTTTGGCTTTTAAGATTCCAACCAGCTAAAAAATGCTGAAATTTCGGCCATTAAGAATTCCACCAAGCATAACCATGCGAAAACTTCAACAAAACACATGCATGCTGCCATTTTCTTGCTTTCCAGCGCAGTCTTAGTATTTTCCTCATAAACTTCTCCACAGATCTCCAAATTGGATAATTCAAGTCCCCATGTGAAGCTAACACATAGATCTACAACTTTGAAGAAGGACATTTTGTCCAATTCGGTCTCTACGTATACCTAAATTACGTTTCAACATGGAGGTTGTTTCTGATTTGCCGCCCATAAAGTAAATCTACCAAGAAACACACTTATGACAACCCCTCAACACATGTGCTGAATTATGGCCAAAAGTGATTCTTACCCATCATATAAGGCTGGAATTTAGGCTGAAAAAGGAGTAACATTCGGACTTTCCATGCCTAGGCATGACTAGGAAGGCGTTGGGGCGTATCCTGGCACATGTACTTTTCTGTTCGGCGCAGCAATCGTATTTCCTTCACACTTATCTCTATAGACCTCCGATTTGGATGTTTCAAGTTCCCATTTGAAGCTAAGACATACATCTAAAACTTTGTAGAAGGAAACTTTGTCTAAGTCGGTCTCGAAATGTATGGAATTATCGCTCGAATGTGGTAGGAGATGCATAAACCGCCTAAGTGTTGAAAAACATGCTTGAACTTGTTTTGTACATCGTTTTTCTTCCCTTTTCTTCATGTATTCTCACTTATTACCTGTATTCACTTAACACACCTATTGAATGCAAATGTGACATGATTTAAGCAATAAGTGAATCCAAATCATAAGAATTACGGTCTTAAAAACACGTAAAAACACCTCTTATCAACACCTCCAAACTTATCAATTGCTCGACCTCGAGCAATACGAGCTATAAGGCAAAACCAACATCATTCAATGGGAGAAAACAAAACAACTAACTAACTCACTTTCGTGGAGTAAACGATTGCACTTAGCGGGTGCAACAAGCCTTTAAACCTTTGAGTTACCTCAAAGGACGAGTTATAGTCTCGTGAGGGTTTGCATAAGATATACCCACAAAATCTAGCAAATTTTCAATCCCAACCGAATCAACACATCTCAATATGATCAACAAGAATGAATGGCATAAAATCAACCTTTTAAAGTTCACAAATATATATATACATATCAACTACTTTTGCTCATGTGACACCAATACTTGAAACGACTCCCTAGGGTATAGTGAAAAATAAATCTAGGGTATTATAGTCGAGAGGCATCCTTACCAAATTTTGGACATTAATCCCATATCTATCAACTTTTGATCAAACACAAGGCACAAGAATTATAGAAAATCTCATAGCCATTTAAATTTCATTATCTCAAATATTCAACATTCAATTCATATGGAATTTCCATTAAACTTCATTAAGGCTAGATCATGTGCAATGTTTTATTCCATTAGGCTTTCTATGACACCCATGTAACAAGTTTTAGATCAATGACTCCCAAACTAGATAGTTTTAGGGCATTAAGTGTAGAGACACTCCTAAGGATTTAATCACTTGAGTATCAAAGGCCACGAAATAAAACTAGATCTTTTAAACAATTCACTTCTTTTGGCTTGAGCATAGCTCAAATTAGCATAATAGTACAGTATATAGGCATGAAACTTTTCACCTCCGGTACGTATTAGCCTGACCACTTTTGGTCATACCAAAATTCAACCTTTTCAATTCATTGTTAGCATATAAAATTACTACTCAACTTATAACCTTATGAGAAATCTAAGTTAATATTTCTGGGAATAATTCCTTAAGTGTCTCAAGATGGTTATCCTCTCAACTCCTCTACCTTCGATTTAAGTGCATTGTGAATCATCTAAAGAATCAATTCTAGTCTAAGGTCTCCACGAGCAATTTCAAAGATATATATATTCCATTAAATTCAGATTATTTCAAGAATTCATGCCATTTTTCCAAGTCAATCAATTTCAATGCATCAATTGGAAGGACTAAAAATTTTTCATGCTTGATTTTCTCAACAAAGAAGCATATAAACATGATATCAAACAAACTTTCCCCAAATTCAAGTTAAAAATTAGGATTGCATTTTCAATATTCAAAATAGATACTCTTCTACCCCCAAACTTAAATCCAACATTGTCCCCAATGTTGTTACAACATGCATACACAAAGGTAAAAGAACACTTACAACCAAGGATGTTGAAAAACATCCTTAAACTTCCAATACATAATCCTATAGCTTCTCCTCCTCTCGAGTAAAATGAGCATGGTCCAAATTTGCATCATATCTAACACTTCAACTTTTCAAACCATCAAGCATAAGAAAACATACATGCCAAAAGTGCATGTTTGAACACAACATAAAGAAACAAACTAAACAAAACAAAAACAAAATCAAAAAGAAAAACAAACTTACAAACTTGGGTTGCCTCCCAAGAAGCGCTAGTTTAGAGTCGGTAGCTCGACTTTGTGCTCTTTGAGGTTCAAATAGGTGGTCCATTTAACACGACCAAATCCTTGTCATGCCTCCTTTTAGCTCCATGTTCTACTTGCTTCCACTCATATTGCGGGATTTTGCAATAAGCCCTTTGTATTGGATGAGTCTTTTCAATCTTACGAGCACGGCGATGGGGTGGAATGTATTTCATGCATAAATCTTCTTTTCCCTCTTTGTTGTGTTTATCATAGGGAATCTCATCCTCCAACTCGAGTGTGCCCTTAGCCTTGCCATTTGCACATTTCTCATCAAGAGAAGGGTTAATAACATCGATATTGGAACAAGTAAGATCATCCATAGATGGTTTCCTGTTATTAGAAGCATCAAATATCACTTTTACATCTCCTACCCTCAATGATAACTTACCTTTTCCCATGTCGATCTTGGCATTGCTAGTGACTAGGAAAGGTCTTCCTAGAATCAAGGGCATCTCAACATCTTCCTCCATATCAAGGACCACAAAGTCAACCCGGAAAAAGAATTTGTCAACTTGTACAATAGCATCTTCTATTATCCCCTTTGGTCTCTTAATTGATCCATCGGCGAGTTGGAGGCTCATTGATGTCGGTTTGGGATTTCCAAGGCCCAACTTCTTGAAGAGAGAATATGGGAGGAGATTGATACTTGCTCCCGTATCGCAAATAACATTTTCAAAAGTAAGAGGGCCAATGGTGCACGGAATGGTGAGCCTCCCCGGGTCCTCACACAGAGTCGCCAGAATCCTACGGAAAATCTGATCCATATCCTTCTTTTTCATTTTTTGTGCATTTGGAAATGGAAGACGAACTTCGATGGGATGATGCGTTGGAGTTGAAGGGCCAGCTGTGGAGGATACAGAATGTGGCGCTTGGGCGTGACAATCGGCGCCTTGGCGCAGCGACAAGGGCGGCTGGGCATGGATGGATGGGCCCTCGGGCGCATCAGTGCGAACATTATCACCTTTTACCTGTTCGCCACTTCTCAAGGTAATTCCATAGCATTGCTCTTTCGGGTTCTTTTCCGTGTCACTTGGTAAAGTTCCCGAGGCTCTCTCGCTGATTGTCTTTGCCATTTGACCCATTTGTGTCTTCAAATCCTTCATATCCATCATTAAATCCTTCATCATAGTACGGAGTTCGTTGTTTGCTGAATCCGATTTCTTTATTTCCTCATCAAGACGTTCATCGGTTGTAGGAGGCCTAACTTGCCTTTGTACATGAGGATTACCTTGCCTTTGAGCTTGGTTATTGTTGAATGGGGGCCTTGGTGCTTGATAGACGCCGGGATGGGCATTTTGTACCGGATTGGGCCTCCTTGGAAAATTTTCGGGCACATGGAAGTTCAATTGAGGTCGATTGGCATTTCCAACATAGTTAACATTGCCAACCATTGTTTCCAAAGCAACTTCTTCTTGAACACAACCAATTTTTCTGGTGGGTGTGACTTCTTCATCATCGGGATAGAGTTCATCTTCCCGGGCTAATTGCTCAATCTTGTCCCACACACTTTGACAATCGAGCCCAAGGAGATCACCACCGGCGCGGGCATTGAGCCTATTTCGGATGCGCGAACGGACTCCATCATGGAATCGTAATACTTGCTCGCTCAATCTTAGGTTGTGATCCGGACATTTTCGGAGCATGTTTTTATATCTAGCCCATGCCTCGGCTAAGGACTCATGATTCCCCTGCTTAAACTCCTTAATGTTGCTCCTTAGCTCATTGATTTTGGAGGGTGGAAAGAATTTGCTCAAAAAGGCATCGACCAATTGTCCCCATGTTGTGATGGATTGGGGTGGTAGAGATTTGTACCACATGGTCGCCCTTTCCTTTAATGAGAAGTGAAAGACTCTTAGACGAATTGCATCAAGATCCCGTGGATGAAATTGGGTAGTCATGAGAGTGTCGTCTAAAGTCTCCAAATGCTCATGAGGTGATTCATGGGGCTCTCCATAGAAGGGTTCGCTTTGCACCATGCTAAAGATGTGTGACGGAATGTGATAATTTGGTGCAAAGAAATTTGGAAAGACTACGGGCCCCGGTATAGTGTGGACCCTTGGAGGTAGACTTTCTCGGACCGATGGAAGTCTTTGAGGAGGTGCCGGTTGCATAGCTTGGAATAGATTTTGCAACCATTCCCTGTTTTCCAGGAGATTTATGTCGGGAAAATTCCCATTTGGATTTAGATTGTCGGCCATTTCTCGAGCGCGTCTACTAGATCGAAGAACACGCTCTATCTCCGGCTCAAAATTGTATAGAGGCTCGTTAGAAGAGCGGGTCATGCACCACAAATTACACCTAACAATTAAACACAAAAAACAAAATTAGAATAATAAAATAAAAGAAAGGTTAGAAATAAACGAAGAACTAAGAATTAGGAAAATTTAAACGAAAAATCAAAAACTAAAATGAACAAGTCCCCGGCAACGGCGCCAAAAACTTGACACGCTAAAAGCTAACGTACTATTATAGCAAGTGCACTAGTCGTGTGTAGTAATAAGTGTGGACGAAAAGTCCGGGTTGTCGAACCACGGAGACTTGAATTCTAGTTTAAGATTCGTAATGAAGTGAATAAACAAAGTAACAATAAATTCAAATAAAATTTGTAAAGAACAAGAACAAAGATGAGCAAGTAATTTAAAACCAATTATAAAGGGAGACTAAGGCACATGCTAGGTTCAAATTGATCAATTATACTTATAAAGATTCTCGTTGAAGGATTACGCTTATATTGTTATGGTGAGAGCTCCGAGGGTAGAGAATAACCGCTGTCTCGCGTATAAACTCCTATGCTTAGATCGTGATTTCCCAAATATTCCTATCCGGAAATCTAACCACTAAACATGCATTAACGTACTAGAGTTCACTCGATTTGAATCGAACAACTTCACCCGGGAATCTTTACCTATGTCTAGGGCAATTCCTCATTAGTTACGGGTCATGATGTGAATTTCTTGCACCCTAAGTCAATTTTCTCCCGAAATATTAACCTAGGCATAAGATTCTAACATATAGTGATCAAGTATATGCAAGATAGGCAAAAACACAAATTCACATCACATAAAAATATAAGAACAACCTCAACAATCATCTATTATAAGCATATATCACAATTTGGCCTTACATGGCCCTAGTCTTATGAATTTAGTTCATAATGGATAATATGAAAAACATAAATGAATTAATACACATGTTCATAGACATAATTGAAATGAAAAGCTATAAAAACTCCCTCAAAAGTGAATAATGATGGATCTTGAAGTTGAGCCTTCAATCCCCAAGCTCTTTTCCTTCCTCTAGTTTTCCCCTCCAAGAGTGATGAAGAATGGTGATGAATGGTGGAGAAATCAGATTAGGGGCTGCCCCCCCCCCCCCCTCCTCTAAGAATCTGAAATTGATAGTGAATCATGAAGAGTATGGGTTCCCCCTCCTTTTATAGCCAAAATTCCACTAAAGTATGCATTAAGAATTCCCATTAAAGTTCCCCAATGAGAATTCCACCTAAGGTGATGCTTAAAGTTTGGCTTTTAAGATTCCAACCAGCTAAAAAATGCTGAAATTTCGGCCATTATGAATTCCACCAAGCATAACCATGTGAAAACTTCAACAAAACACATGCATGCTGCCATTTTCTTGCTTTCCAGCGCAGTCTTAGTATTTTCCTCATAACATTCTCCACAGATCTCCAAATTGGATGATTCAAGTCCCCATGTGAAGCTAACACATAGATCTACAACTTTGAAGAAGGACATTTTGTCCAATTCGGTCTCTAAGTATACCTAAAGTACGTTTCAACATGGAGGTTCTTTCTGATTTGGCGCCCATAAAGTAAATCTACCAAGAAACACACTTATGACAACCCCTCAACACATGTGCTGAATTATGGCCAAAAGTGATTCTTACCCATCATATAAGGCTGGAATTTAGGCTGAAAAAGGAGAGTAAGCATTCGGACTTTCCATGCCTAGGCATGACTAGGAAGGCGTTGGGGCGTATCCTGGCACATGTACTTTTCTGTTCGGCGCAGCAATCGTATTTCCTTCACACTTATCTCTATAGACCTCCGATTTGGATGTTTCAAGTTTCCATTTGAAGCTAAGACATACATCTAAAACTTTGTAGAAGGAAACTTTGTCTAAGTCGGTCTCGAAATGTATGGAATTATCGCTCGAATGTGGTAGGAGATGCATAAACCGCCTAAGTGTTGAAAAACATGCTTGAACTTGTTTTGTACATCGTTTTTCTTCCCTTTTCTTCATGTATTCTCACTTATTACCTGTATTCACTTAACACACCTATTGAATGCAAATGTGACATGATTTAAGCAATAAGTGAATCCAAATCATAAGAATTACGGTCTTAAAAACACGTAAAAACACCTCTTATCATCACCTTTAGATCTTTTGAAGTTTGCAATTGACGGATTAGTGTTGTGAGCTTGACACTAGTTTTATCTTTGGTCGCTAGAAATTCTACCCATGTATAGCGAGAGAAATCATCAGCTATTACTAGCGAGTACTTTTTACCACTAACAATCATGATTTGAATAGGTCCAAACAAATCTAGATGCAATAGTTCAAGAATTCTAGAAGTAGATAGACATGGTTTCTTCTTAAAAGATGATTTAACTTGTTTACCCATTTGACATGCATCACATAAGCGATTCTTCTGAAAAGAACCTTTAGGTAATCCCTCCACTAGATTTAGCGATATTAAGTGAGAGATTGCCTTGAAGTTGAGGTGATTCATTTTTCTATGCCATAACCAACCCAATTCATTTTGATTTTTAGCAACAAAGCATGTAGGGTTGTTATCAAATGTAGAATCCCAATCTACTAAATACACATTGTTTGTCCTTTTTCCTTTGAGTTTAGTAGACTTAGTCTTAGCATCGTTAACATAGCAAAAGTCGCTTGAGAATTTTACATCGAAGCCTTTATCACAAAATTGACTAATACTTAACAAATTATGCTTAAGACCCTCAACATAATATACATCACTTATCATGATGTTCCCCCTATGCATGATACCTATACCTTTGATTTTACCTTTAGAGTGATCACCGAATATAACTTGAAGACCATTGGTAGCTCGATAGTTGACTAGAAGATCTTTTGATCCAGTCATGTGTCTTGATGACCCGCTATCAAAATACCAAACTGAAGTATCGGTGCTGCCTCTAAGTACCTGCATTAAGGATAGTTCTAATTCTTCTTAGGTACCCATGTTTTCTTGGGTCCTTCAATGTTAGTAACAGTAACGTTAGGCTGAATTAAAATTTTAGGAACCCATATTTGCCTAGTCTTCATTATAGGAATACTAGCCTCTTTGGGTTTCACATTGTGTTGTGTGTGCTTTTTGTTCACTTTCTTTTGGGTGTGCTTTTTGGATGTATGGTAATATCCTCGATTATAGTAGTAATCATAATCATAATCATAATCATCATAGTGTCGATAATATGATCTTGACTGCCTCGGATATTGACATCGGTATTTCCTTGGCGCTGGCTTGGGTTGTACTTTTGGTGCTTGACTCTTTGCGCTTGATTTACAGTGTTCAGGATTACCTTTAGCCTTTTGAGCGTTTGGGTGAACCCGTCTTTGTGAATCATTTGCTTTAGCCTTACCCTCGCCTGAGTCATTTTTGGCTTTCTCATTTGGCCTTGTACCATTGTCGCTAGGTTCACTCAGCGTTTGGCTTTGTGAACTTTTCTCAACAAAGATGACACCCTTTCCTTTGTTGTTTGTCGTAACATTAGATTTATTTGGTTGTTTACCAGGTTTATTGCATCCTAAACCGGTCTTTTCACTAAATAATCTAGTTACCTCAGTCACATTATCCAACTTTCTAGAAGCTTTTGATAATGATGAGATGAGCTGCTCTGATTACTTTATAACTTGTGAGCGATGAAATAATGGCAAAGTGATTTGGATATATTTTGGCGGCCTCTTGACAATCTTTATAATATTCATTAACTTTGTCAAGTAATTTATCATAAGAAAGAGGATGAGCTAGTTCATTGGTTACCTCTGGCAGTGATTCGTCAGACGCTTCATCATCTCTCGCCATGAGACAAATTAACCTTGAGTCGCTTGTAGGCTCATCATCACTGCTTTCATCTAATGATTCCAAGTCCTCTTCAGGTGTAGAAAATGGTTCAGATTCTGCTAGCAAACCTTGTTGGCGAAGGTTACTCCTAAATTGGTTTCTATCCGCATAGTCTGGCCTTGTAGGTTTAGACACATTTGGATAAGGGCAATTTACTTGGTAATGTCCTGGTTTCCTGCAATTATAACACAAATTAGTTTTCATTTTTTGTTCAGTGGTTAATCGCTTTGAAACTACTGGCGCTGAGAGATTCTGAGTAGGCGATGGAGGCGCTTGATATGAAATTGGTGCTATTGGTTGAGGTGTGGAGTGCACTGGCCCTTGATACTGAGGCACTGGTGCTGGCAAATGAGTTTGAAATGAAGTTTGTCTAATAGGATTTCTCTATTCATATCTTAGAAATTTCTTGAATTTCTTGACTAAGAACATTTGTCCGTCTTTATTTGTTTCTGAGCAACCTTGAGTTTTTCCAATAGCCCAGCTAAAGATCCCTCAATGTCATTCATATCAAAAGTTATGACGAAATAATAGAACGAATCTGGGAGTGACTGTAGAATAAGATCGACTTGGAGATGCAGGTCCATGTAGAAGTTTAAAGATTTTAGTTTTTCTATCATGGTCATCATTTTGAAAACGTGTTCTCCAACATCTTCTTCTTTAGTCATTTTAGTTCGGAATAGATCCCTTGAAATAAAGTATCTGGCGGTCCTACCGCATTCTCCGAACAATTCATCCAGATGAAGGATAATGTCTCTTGTATTATCCATCTTATCATGAGACCTTTGCAGCTCTATGCAAATTGAGCTCAATATGTACACTCTTGCTCTATGGTTGTCACAGCACCAATTCCAACGAGCTAGGCGAACTTCATCACCCTCGTCTGGTCTAGGAATGGGAGGACGACCAATTTCCAATACATAGTCAATGGATTCACTTCTAAGGGCAATCCTAAGTATAGTGAGCCATTCTATGTAATTTGGACCGGTGAGAATCGTATTTTCCATTAACTTCGACAGTGGTTCGGGTGAAATGGTTTTTGACTGAGAGAGATAAAACAAAATGACTGCAGAAAATAAGCCAGACTTAATTAGATTATTGAACTAAATGAAAATCAAGTTTAAAATCAAGGACTTCGACTTATAACTTGGCTCCCACTATATTTTTTGAAATTTCACACTCCCACTGTGAAAAGACGGAGAAGGGAGCTGAGCCCTAATGAGGAGAAGATCAAAGTAGGCAGTGGGCAAGGCGTCGCGGCTACTAAAACAAGATCTGCCTCATTATTTTTTATTCTAGACATATGCTATTTCTGGATATTGTTAAACATTGGTTCAATTTCCGTTTTAGTTAAATAAGGTTACACTTTCGTTTTATTAATGAACAATGCAAAATTTATTATGGTAATAAATTAATAGGCTTTGTTTCTTTGATAAATTCATTGTGTTACCTTAATGTCAAGAATAAGTGTGTTGTGAATACAATACAAAGGAAATGTAGTAGGCTTGAAATAAACCAAAGATTAATATGGAACCTTCGATTAGGCCATGTTGGCGAACAAAAGATTCACAAAATGGAAAAAGATGGGCTAATTGGCCCATTGGGATTGGATCCCTATCCTACTTGTGAATCTTGTCTCAAAGGCAAGATGGCTTGATCGCCCTTCACAGGGAATTTTGAAAGGGCCTCACAAATCTTAGGCTTAGTGCATACTGACGTTTGTGGTCCATTTGGAGAAATGGCCAGAGGAGGTTTTCTTTACTTTATCACCTTCACTGATGACCATTCTCGGTATGGTCTAGTGTACCTGATGAAGCATAAGTCTGAATCCATTGATAATTTCAAAGAATTCAAGGCTTTAGTGGAAAATCAAACAAGTCAACATACAAAAACTCTTCGATCTGATCGAGGAGGAGAATATATGAGTGACGAGTTTGACTTATACCTCAGAGAGAATGGTATTGTATTGTAACTCACACCTCCAGCGACTCCACAGTTGAATGGAGTAGCAGAGCGCAGGAATCGAACCTTGTTAGACATGGTTCGCTCCATGCTTAGCTACACTGATTTACCCATTTCACTGTGGGGTCATGCGCTACTTACAGCTGCACACATATTAAATAGATGTCCATCCAAGTTCGTTCCTATGAATCCCTATGAAATGTGGAGAAATAGGAAGCCAAGTCTTAATCACATAAAGATTTGGGGATGTCCGTCTTATGTCAAGAAGACTAAAGTGGACAAGTTGGAGGCTAGGTCCTTAAAGGGACGTTTCATTGGATATCTTGAAAATTCTATGGGATCCTCTTTTACCTGCACATGATCAAAGGATCATTGTAGCTTTACAAGCCCACTTTTTTGAAGATGAGTTCATTCAAGAAGGAGGAGCAGATAGAAAGATTGTTCTAGAAGAACAAAATGAAACCCCACTGGATACATCTACACAAGGAGTGAGAACCGAACCTTCTGTAACACAACCACAACCACGACGATCGAATAGAGTATCTCAACCGCCTGAGAGGTACGGATATCTAATGCAAAGGGAGTTGGATCTCCATTCTGTGTTAGAGGAGGATCATGGATATGATCCCTCCACTTTTGATCAAGCGATGGTGGATGTAGAACTTGCTAGATGGCGTGAAGCTATGCAAACTGAGATCGATTCGATGCATGCAAACCAAGTCTGGAAAATGGTAGACCAACCTGAAAGGGTAAAACCAATCGGGTGTAAATGGATCTACAAGAGAAAAATTGGTGTTGATGGCCAAGTAGACACCTACAAAGCCAGGCTAGTGGCGAAAGGGTATAGTCAAAAGGAAAGAATTGACTACCAAGAAACCTTTTTGCCAGTGGCTATGATCAAATCAATAAGGATTCTACTTGCAATAGCAGCACACTTAGATTATGAAATATGGCAAATGGATATCAAAACTGCTTTCCTAAATGGATTCCTAGAAGAGGATATCTATATGGAACAGCCTAAAGGTTTTAAATCCGAGGAGCATATTCATAAGGTGTGTAAACTTGAGAGATCCATTTATGGACTCAAACAAGCGTCTCGTAGCTGGAATCTACGTTTTGATGATGTTGTCAAAGGATTTGACTTCATAAAAAATGAAGACGAACCCTGTGTTTACAAGAAGGTCAGTGGGAGCAAGTTGACATTCCTAGTGTTATATGTAGATGACATATTACTCATTGGGAATGACATAGGAATGCTCACCACAACCAAGAAGTGGCTTTCGAGTACATTCTCCATGAAAGACTTGGGAGAAGCGACCTATATTCTAGGGATTTGGATCTATAGAAATCGAACGAAAAGAATGATAGGACTTTCTCAAGCTTTTTACTTAGAAAAAGTCCTAAAAAGGTACAGGATGGAAGATTCTAAGAAAGGGTTCCTACAAATGAGACATGGGCTACATCTTTCCAAATCTATGTGTCCTCAAAGTGAGGAAGATAGAAAAGAAATGAGCATTATACTATATGCATCTGCTGTGGGCAGTTGATGTACGCGATGCTCTGTACTAGACCCAACATTGCTTATGCTATGAGCGTTGCTAGTCGATTTCAAGCAAACCCTGGTAAGGAACATAGGATAGCTGTGAAGAATATCCTAAAGTATCTGAAAAAAACTAAGGATATGATTCTCACCTATGGAAGTGGTGACGTGAGGGCGGACGGGTACACTGATTCGGATTTCCAATCTGATGTTGATGATCGGAAATCCACCTCGGGATTTGTATTTCTCTATATGGTGGAGCGGTGACTTGGAAAAGTTCCAAGCAAAGCACAACCGCAGACTCCACCACAGAGGTTGAAGGCAGCTAAAGAAGCTGTTTGGATTAGGAAGTTCGTTGAGGATCTTCAAGTGGTTCCTAGCATAAAGCTCTCATTGCCACTTTATTGTGACAACACCGGAGTTATAGCTCAAGCGAAGGAACCTAGGTCTCACAACAAATCCAAACACATAGAGAGGGGATATCACATCATAAGAGAGATAGTTGCACGAGGTGAAATAGTTGTTCAGAAAATAGCCTCAGCCGACAATGTCGTTGATCCATTGACCAAGCCATTGGCACAGACGGTGCTGGAAAAACATCTCGAAAAGATGGGTATTAAATACCACAGCAAATGGCATTGAGTGCAAGTGGGAGATTGTTAGAGTATATGCTCTCGAATGCCATAAACAGGATAGATTTATAGGGCATAAACATTGTAACTAAACTGTGGTTTTTCTATTAATATAAAGCAGTTGATTGTTGTTTTCTTATAGGCATTTATAAGGTGTGAATAAACAACATAAAGTCCTTGATGACAAGGCGAACCTTCTACCTCCTATGGGATAGGAGGAAAGGCACTAGAATGGTTTGATGATTGGGCATCAATAGTGAATAAAGACTTGTATGATGTAAATTTCGACAAAGAAAGTGTCAGTCGTACACTATGGAAATGGTAGTGGGAACTTAGATCATCGACGTGTCAGTTGGATTGATATGTTCGAACATGGCTCGCATCAGTTCATCACATGGGCATTCACTCATTGACAGTCAATGATGAAACTGATAAGTAGTGATAGGTACGTGTGAACCTCTGACCTGAGAAATCGAGTTGAAGATGTACTTGTGACATCAAGTCTGTCATTAGAGTAGTTAGATTCAAATCACCTATTGGTGGAATCGACCTCGAAGTGCGACTTGATGGGCAAGTAGCATTGTTAACTGATTTGCAATATGGAATTTATTCTCTCATAAGTGAATGAGTAAAATATCCAATGCGGTCATGAATAAGTGAGGATGAAAGTCTTTGGCCAAAGCATTTAAATACCTCGACTTATTATGAGCTTAGGCATATGGTCAAGTTATATGAGTTTGACTTCAAAACCATGACTCTTACTTGATTGGGATATAAGAATAAAAAGTTTATACATGTACAGTATTCACGGTGTAAAGGTTTAAAATGATCCTATTCATTCGTTCTCAATTGGGTTACGGTGTGAGCCATGAGACTGGCTAGGTGTCACTCACACCCCTTTGGATTCCTCCCAATTGCCTTTTAGACGAACCTAAAGAGTCGCGCTTAAAGGAAGTGCAAAATATGGAAAAAAGACTTGAGAGAAATTCACGACATTAGATGCCATAATTAATTAATTAATTATTGGATAATTTAATTAATTAATTAAATTATTGAGTTAGTTAATTTCTTGGAGAAATTGAATTATAAATTAATTAGGAATTGAATTAATTGGATTATCAATTTATTTATTGGATAAATAAATTATCCGATTAATTAATTAGCAAGCAAGACGAAAGCCCGAAGGCTTCCGAGCCCACTAAGGGGCGGAAAAATAGACGCCCAAATAGGGCTCTTGCATGCTAGTGTTATTGTTTCATAATGATATAAATATATCATAAGGTGAAAAATAACACAAGGCAACTTACATAACTTTCTCTCCAAGAAAAAGTCTCCCACCTCTCTCTCTCTCTAGCCATCTTTGACAAGGAAGAAAGGAGGAGTATTTCATTTTTGATTCCGGCGTGACGAATTAGAGACGTTGGCAAATTCGGCGTTAGAGAAAAGGATCACATTTAGAAATCAACATACGCGAGAACGGATTAGAGATGATTCGGGCTTTGGGAACTAAATTTACTTTCCACTGCGTTTTATTCGTATAATTCCCAACAGTAGTATTAGAGCCAATTTCTGAATTCTTTGTTTAATTGCTTATGTGAATTGACTGTTTTTCCGCATTTTTAAGGCATGCTTTGAACGTGTTTTTCATATGAAAATATTCTGAATCTCGCTGCTGTTTCTTCATGACAGTTGTAGTTTAATGAGTTGCGAATTTGGGCATATGAAGTTTAGGTGAATCGGAGAAGTATAACCCCGAGATGAGTGCGATACAAAAAGCGTGTGTAGTCTGCGCGCTGGACGCGCAATAGGAGGCCTTTTCGGCCTCCCGTTGCGCACACAGCTTGTGCACTGCGTTCCAATTTTGGGAGCCATTCTATGTAATAGTAACTCTAGTTGAACGATCTTTTTCATATAAATAAAGTTAATCTTTTGGCATTCTTTATTCATGTATATAGCTTGGTCTTAAACTTTGAATAAAGTCCCGAAGGATCACACATAGCTATGGGACATCATTGCGCATCGGGAATGGCAATGTGAAATATGTCTCCAAGGCTGTGATCCTTAAACATATGTTCCAAGTCGTGAATGGGCTCGTCGAGATGAAGGGATATTGACGAGGCCCAAAACACTTGCTTATATGATGCATACTCTTGATATAGTGTATCTCGTTCCATAGATATTGGCATGGTGAAAGCCTATGCATATATGAGGGTTCCTATTGTGGGAATCAGTATACTGAACAACCCCATGGAAGTTCCATTAAATGGAATCCCAGTCGAATCTGGAACTTCTAGTGGTCTTGTCGAATGAGAGTAATCCTTAGAACCTGAGGTTCCATTGGATGCCTTATACATAATCGAACATGTCTTGATTTGTTACATGATTACTTAGATGATCACAAATAGGCAAAATCAGACATGGGCTGATTGTGTATGAAGGCATGTGAGAATCAAGATGGGATCTATCTCTGACATTAGACTTGTCAGTGAATCTCCTATGTTTACATAGTGAATTGACTTTAGGATTCTTTGGCCGGAGTATGATATCTAAAGAGGCGTAGGGTTTTCTCGTTTAGATAGTCAAAAGTCGATCTCACCGTATTTGGGAAACATAGCTATTGAATTAATAAAGCTTCGACCTTAGCCACTGCTCTAGATTCAATCGGGAGATTAGATGGAGGGATCTTACTTATACAAGTATCAAGATCACAAAAGGCGTATCTTTATCTTCGTCTTTGTCTAGGTTTTCGTGGCCCGTTGCTAAACAGTAACCATGATTTATAAGTGCCGAGAATTAATGTGGTGATTAATTCGAGGCTTGATTGAATCAAAGGAATGATTTAATCTAGTACTTTCTATTTTAGGAAAGTACACTAGCAGTTTGAGAAAGTGTACTTACTACTAGATAGTAGACGAGCCTAAGGGGTCACGCACTTAACTCGTGAGAGTCACTGCTTAAATGATGTGATTAATCAATTTGAGGAAATTGAGGAAATTAGGAAAGTCTAGTACTTTCCTAATGTGGAATATGAATTAATTGAGGCGATTCAATTAATTCGACTATTTTAATTAATCTAGTAGAATTAATTAAATTAATTGACCTAGTAGAGTCCAAGTATTTTTTTTAATTGGGCTTCATTCAAGTTAAATAAATAAGTCTATTGGAATAAGTGAATATAATTAAACGGATTTTAATTATATGGCAATATTTAATTGGTGAGTTTAGCCCATAATTAAATATGGAGTCAATAATTAATTCTTGGACTCCAATTAAGGGTGATGGCCGATTTTTAGGGCCTTGGTAGCTGGATTTCGAAACCTAGGTGAAGAAGGAAAGGATTTTCTTCTTCTTCTCCAAGTCTTGCAGTTGAAAAAGGACTCTAGGGTTCCTATTCTATATATATGTGAGTGCAAGACCAAAACCCTAAGCCTTTTTTGGAGTGCAAAAATTTGAACCCCAACTGAAAGAATGAGAGAATTTGCTTTGTAATCCTTAAGCCAAAAATCGTCGATCCCTTGTTCCAATACGAAGTCGTTTTGTTCATGTGTTGAACTTAACGATTCACTTATTCCATCCCTTCACATATCAAGCCTAGGTTTTAGACTTAGATCTATTTCGTTGGCTAGCACCAATAACGAAGTAGGTGGTGACTTAAACGAGGTGTAGATACATCTTAGAGGTGCAACGTTTGGAGCACTAAAACCGGAGATACAATCGACAGGCGATTTCCTCCAAGAAATCGTGTGGAATTGCACCACAAGGTTGAAAAGATCAAATTGGTTGCAGCGAGAATTTAATCAAAAAGGTAAAAATTCTCGTAACCTTCTGTATAGCATAATTGAGCACACCATTATTCCTGTTTTGGGTTGTTGTACATTTAAATTTTAAATTCCGCTGGCACGAGCCACCTGGGAATAGAACCCAACCCAACAGTGGTATTAGAGCCATGGTTGGCTCGATTGGCTATATTATGTGTTAAGCATTTTTTATTCACGCGTATGTAAATTGGTTCATGTTGACAATATATCTGTCGTTTAGAATAATTGACTTTTTGATTGGGATATATTTGATTGTTATGATATTTTTTATGAAAAACGATTTGGTTTTGAAAAATTCAATTAAAAAGGATGAATCTTGGGTATGGATGGATTTATTTGGAATCACCGGTGGTAGGACATCACTGGATAATCAGGCCGAAGGCTCAATTATTGAGTGATTATGCCTGGTTCGAGGTGGGATCGAATTCGTCCATCATTAACTGAACGAATCAATCATGGATGAAAAGGGGAGAAATCTCGTAGAATTCTAGGTGAGTCTATTAGAGATGATGTTGAAGATCAGCGTCTGAAGTCAAATGAAGATGAAGATTTGTTCTTAGCATCTGTCAAACGCTAAAGGACCATTTCAGGATTTATGAATCAAGCGCTCAAAGCACTCCAGCGATCAGTATCAGATTCACCTGAAATAAATTCTCAAGTCATGAAGGACTTAAATGCAATCATTCAACGGACATTTATTTCCAACAAAAAATAAATTCAAATGCATTAAATGCCTGATAAGTGCATTAAATGTGATAAGCTATTATGACTTGTGGACAAGCTACCTTTCGACTAGACTGTCAGGTTTTCAGAGTTCAAACCTTCTCCTGTCCAATCAGAACCAACAAGATTTCAGGAATGTCAGAGAAAAGGCTGATTCAAGCGCCGCGGGAAGAACATGCACTCACATGTGTTCAAATGACAAATCCCAAGAATAGCCTATAAATACCTCATTCCAGAAAACCCTAAATAATGATCAATACGCTAAAACTTTGCTGAAATATTTTCTCAAGAAAAGCTTAGAAACTTCATAGCCAAAATCTTTCAAGCTTTTTACATACATTCCAGACAGTCACAAATATCTCAAACATCTTCTAAAGAAGAAACCTAAACTCTCACTGAGATATTCTAAATTGTTTGATCATTCCAAAAACAAACAAAACCTGTGTGACAAAACCCTCAACCTTTCATCTGAGTGAGAAAGTTGTTGAAACCCCTTACAGGCAGTGTTTCTATGTGAGAGAAGCTTGTAGAAGAAGATCTTCATTGGTGTTGAAATCTGTGTGATCAAGGAGCCCGAGATCATTTTTCACCTCTTTACTATCTTGTAAAAGATTCTGTGTGATTCTTTGATAATCGACTTAGTAAATTCCCTCCGAGAGAAAAAGGAGAAGAATAATGTAGCTGGGATTACACCACACAGTGAACCTTGCACATCTTGTGTTATTTATTGTTATTCACTGTTTTATTGCTTCTTTACATATGCATATCATAACTTGAAAAAGCATTTAAAATATCTAAGCGACTATTTGACCTAAAATCAAACGCTAAAGATTTAAAATCATTTCTGTTGTGCTAACCCTGATTAAGCAATCTAAGCTTTACCCTACTTTGGTAAATTGCTAAAATAACTAAGTCTAAGTTATCTTTACTGTAGCGCCTGATCTAGCGCTCAGCTTGCTAAGCGTTCAAATCTTTAAAAGTGATACGGAATTTTTGAAGTCGAAAAAGACTTCAGGGTCTATTCAACCCCCCCTCTTTTAGACCATTTTGTTTGCTACTTGGGACCAACAAGTGGTATTAGAGTGGTTGAAGTAGAAATCTAAGCGTTTCCGAGCGTAACTGCCTGTTTAGATCCATTTTTCTAGACTTAGTCACTTTAAATTTTCTTTTAAAACTTCTCATTATGGTTTTTAACAAAATGCCTAAGTTGGTAGAGTCAAGCTATGATTCTTGAAAACTTAGAGCATTCGCGTATTTATGTTCTTACAATAATGAAATGTGTGATGTAATTTCAGATGGCCCCATTAAGATTATGAAAATGATAACTCGAGCGCCTGGAGCTGATGAAGCAACTCCAGGTGGTTATGTTGAAAAATCCAAGTTAGAATGGATGTTAGATGATAGAAAAAGAGCGAATCTGGATAATGTTGGACGAAGTGCACTTTACTCAACTTTAGGAGATAATGATGCATTGTTCAACAAAATCAAACAATGTAAGACGTCAAAAGAGATATGGGATAAGTTGGCTATAGTGTGTGAAGGTTCAGTACAAATGAAGGAGAACAAGCTCTCCATAGCCATGCAAAGATTTGAGCATTTCAAGATGCAGCCTAATGAGATGTAGAACAATTGGACACAAGGTTTACTTTTCTCATTACAGAGTTAGCGTCAATAGATAAGGAGTTGACCAACAAGGAAATGGTTAATAAGATTTTCAGAACTCTTCCAAGCAAGTATTTGATTAAGACTGTTGCAATGAGAGAATTACAGACTTTGGAGACTCTTACTCCGGAACATGTATTTTCTAAGTTGAAGGCATTTGAATTCAAACTAGGAGAAGTCAGCGACACAACGACTTCTACATCAGCGACTGAATTAGGAGCCCTAATAGCTACTACTAAGAACAAGGGAAAGTCAATCAATGAGGTGAAAGCGACAGAATCCAACGAGGAAAAGGAAATAACTTTGTTGGTCAAGAAATTCAAGAAATTTTTAAGATATGAAAAGAGAAACCCTATTGGACAAACTTCATTTCAAACCCCTCCCCCTGCACCAGCGCCTTAGTATCAAGCACCAACGTATTCTGCTCCTCAGCCTTTAGCACCAGTTCCATATCAAGCGCCCCTGACTCCTACTCAGAATCTCTCAGCACCAGTAGTTTCTAGAAGGTTATCAACTGAATAGAAAATGAAAACTAATCACTATTATAACTGCAGGAAACTAGGGCATTACCAGGTAAATTGCCCTTATCCAAACGTGTCTAAGCCCACAAGGCAAGACTATGCGGATAGAAACCAATTCAGGAGCAACCTTCGCCAACAATGTTTGCGAACGGAATCTGAACCATTCTCCGCACCTGAAGAGGACTTGGAATCATCGGATGAAAGCAGTGATGATGAACCAACAAGCGACTCAGCGTTGATTTGTCTCATGGCAAGAGATGATGAAGCGTCTGACTATTCGCTACCTGAGGTAACCACTGAATTATCTCATCCTCTTACTTATGATGAATTTCTTGACAAAGTTAATGAATATTATAAAGATTGTCAAGATGCCGCCAAAATATATCAAAATCACTTCGCTATTATTTCATCGCTCACAAGTGATAAAGTAACGCTCAAGGCAGAGTTGCAAGTTTAGCAACAATGCATTGAGAAGAACCAATCGCTTGAGAGTGTAATTACCTAATTGAAAAGAGATCTTGATATAATAGTCAAGAGAGAAGCTGATCTGATCGCTAGACTTGCCAAATCAGAGCAGCTCGTCTCATCATTATCAAAAGCTTCAAGAAAGTTGGATAATGCGACTGAGGTAACAAGAATGTTTGGTGAAAAGACAGGTTTAGGATGCAATAAATTTGGCAAACAACCAAATAAATCTACTGTTACGGCAAACAACAAAGGAAAGGGTGTTTTCTTTGTTGAGAAAGGTTCACAAAGTCAAACGCTGAATGAACCAAGCGATAATGGTACGAGACCAAATGAGAAAACCAAAGCTGACTCAGGCAAGGGAAAGGCAAAACAAATGATTCACAAAGACGGGTTCATCCAAATGCTCAAAAGGCTATGGATAAACCTGACCACTGTGAATCAAGCGCTAAGCGTCCAGCACCAAAAGTGCAACCCAAGACAGTGCTAAGGAAATACCAGCGTCAATATCCAAGGCAGTGAAGATCATATGATCGATACTATGATGATTATGGTTATGACTATGATTATGATTACTATTATAATCGAGGATATTATTATACACCCAAAAAACACACATAACACAATGTGAAACCCAAGAAGGCCAGTATTTCTACAATGAAGACTAGGCAAATATGGGTTCCTAAAGTTTTAATTCAAACCAAAGTTACTAATGTTGAAGGACCCAAGACAAAATGGGTACCTAAGAAGAATTAGAACTGCCCTTTAAATGCAGGTACCTAGAGCCAACACCGATACTTCAGTTTGGTACATTGATAGTGGGTCATCAAGGCACATGATTGGCTCAAAAGATTTCTTGATCAACTGTCATGCAACCAACGGTCCTCAAGTTATATTCGGTGATAACTCCAAAGGTAAAACCAAAGGTATAGGTATCATGCATAGGGGGAACATCATGATTAGTGATGTATATTATGTTGAGGGTCTTGAGCATAATTTATCGAGCATTAGTCAATTTTTTGATAAAGGCTTTAAAGTCAAATTTTCAAGTGACTATTGCTATGTTTACGACACTAAGACTAAGTCTACTAAACTAAGAGGAAAAAGAACAAACAATGTGTATTTAGTAGATTGAGATTCTATAATTGATAACAACCGCACATGCTTTGTTTCTAAAAATCAAAATGAATTGGGTTGGTTATGACATAGAAAAATGAATCACCTCAACTTCAAGGCAATCTCTTAGTTAATATCGCTAAATCTAGTAGAGGGATTACCTAAAGGTTCCTTTCAGAAAAATCGCTTATGTGATGCATGTCAAATGGGTAAATGATAAGTTCACATTTTACAAGTATGTATCCCTTTTACTTAGGTATTTTCGTCATAATTTAGTAATGAATATCCCGCATAGTACTTTGATTTGTTTCAATTTCATGTGTGTAGGGATTTAAGTCAAATAGATCGATTATCGAGTAAGAAGGCCGAACGAGAGACGAAAAAGCGAAGTATAATCTGAATCTGCCAATCTGGACCGCGGCACTAAACCCGGTGCAAGACCGCGATCGCGGTGCAATGCCAAGCTCAGAATTCAGTTAGAACCGCGGCACGAAACCGCGGCCTTCGGCGCCCTGTTAGACCTCGGCTCAAACCGCGACATAACTTGCTATTTAGACCACGGCACTGTGCCATGGCACTACTTACGATCTGGACCGCAGTCGGCTTAGAATGTGTGCCGCGGTCCGATTTCCCCGATGCCCTAATTTTATGTCCGCCGTTTTCTCCCTTTATAAGACACTTTTCTCTTGGAAAACACTTAGACTTGTTCTAAAACACCTAGGGGAAGCCATAGGAAGACCCAAGGAAGCTTAAGGAGCCATTTTTCATCATCAAAGCTTGGATTCACACCTTGTAATAGGGAGTAATTCAACACTTTCTCTTTGATTATTTTATCAACTATGTCTTATAGAATTGTTGAATCACTTGTTGTTGCAAGTATGAGCTAAGCATCTTTGTGGTTGGGTTATTTGAATACTTTGTGATGTTTTGTGTTTAATGAATCATTAATTTCCAGATTTATTACATTCTTGTTACATGTTTGATTTTATGCTTAATGCTTTCACATGAATGATCACCATGTGTTTGATATAATGCTTTATCTTGAGACGAAGAGGAGATAGATAAAGGGAGATCGAAAAATCAAACATCATAACATAACAATTGACTAGAGATAGAATCGATTGCGTTGTGTGGCTTTTTGTGATAAGATGACCCGATTGAATGTAGGATCTTCGTAAACAAGGAATTCCTTTAAACCTAAATGCATGTTTGTTAATTCAATCTTCACTATAGAGATATAGGAAGTTGTTAACTAGTATAGGCTTGTTATTTCAAGAGATTGAATAATAAATACATTAAGGGGTTTCGCCATAACAAGAGTGTTCTAAAAATCCGGATAATTGAGAGTTTATGAACATAGAATAGAACATAGTAGGATCATAACCCAATCACCTCTTTCCATTTGATTTGTTACCTTGGTAATCATTTTAGTTATCTTTAGTTATTTTCATAGCATAATCACCTATCATCTTATAAATTGATTTAGCTTAGAATTAGGTAATATAGCAATTACGAGCATTGAATCCAATTATCCCTGTGGAGACGATACACCCAGGGCTAAATAGTCCACTTTATTGCTTTGCACGACCTAATATACTTGCTAGGATTTTGCGTGTCAGTAAACAAGTTAAATCATCTTTTAAGAAGAAACCATGCCTATCTACTTATAGAATTCTTGAACTGTTGCATTTAGATTTCTTTGGTCTTATTCAAATCATGAGTGTTAGTGGTAAAAAGTATTCGCTGGTAATAGTTGATGATTTCTCTTGCTATACATGGGTAGAATTCTTAGCGACCAAAGATGAAACTACTGTTAAGCTCACATCGCTAATCCATCAATTACAAACTTTAAAAGATTTAAAGCTGACGAAAATTAGAAGCGATAGAGGAACTGAATTTACTAATCAATTTGTTGAGAAGTTTTGGACAGATTTTGAAATACTTCATGAGTATTCTGTGCCTAGAACAACTCAACAGAATGGAGTTGCCGAGCGACGGAACAGAATGCTTAAAGAAGTCGCTAAGACGATGTTAGCATAGTCTAAGCTGCCTCAAAGGTTTTGGGCCGAAGCCATCAACACTGCTTGCTACACTCAGAACCGGTGTATGATCAACAAGCAACATGAGAAGACTCCATATGAGTTGTGGAAGGGATGTAAGCCTAACTGGTGGTCCCACAAGGGATACAAAAGGGCGGTTGAATAGACCCTGAAGTCTTTTTCGACTTCAAAAAGTTTCGTGTTAAAATTACTTTGGACGCTTGGAAGTGTAAGCGCTTGACTAGAGCATTTACTTGAAGACTGGTTTGATAAAGTTAGCTTAAACTTAGCGACTTCAACGATTACCAAAGTAGTGTAATATTTCAATCACTTAATCAGGGTTAGCACAGCGGAAGTATTTTAAAGTCTTCTCTTTGAAAATGTTTAGCGTCTCAAAGTTTTTTTCTTAGTTGCTTTTCTTTAAAAAATGTTTTGAACGCTTAAAGTGCTTAGCGCTTTGTCAAGCGCTTAAGCCTATTTTGAAAGCTTATCGTTCGCTTTTTCACCGAGATAGTCGCTTAACTATTTTAAAGCCTTTTTCAAGATTATATGCAAATATAAAGCAAAGTATTAAAACAGTAACGTGACACAAGATATTTGTAAGGTTCATTGGGTGGTGTAATCCCAGCTATGTCCTTCTTCTCCTTTGCACTTGGAGGTAATCCAATAAATTGATTCTCGAAGAGTCACACAGAAACTTTTACAAAATAGGGACAAAGGAAGCAATTAGATATGCATGACTTGAGCTCCTTGGTCACACATATTTTTGCAACAAGCCACTTCAATCCTCTGCTTCTGGAAAGACGATCTCGAGCTCCTTGATCACACAGATTTCAGCTCCAATAAAGATCTTCTCCAAGATGGCCTTGATCTCCTTGATCACACAGACTTCAGCTCCAATAATGACCTTCTTAAGCAAGCTTCTCTTACTTAAAAATACTGCTTGTGGAAGTCAACAAACTTTCTCACTCAGATGAAAGATGTTAAGGGTTTATTGTAACAGGTTTGTTTGATGTTGGGAAGTTCAAACAACTTGGGATATCTCAATAATAGTGTAAGGTTCTTCTTTGAATATGTTTGAGATATGGTGACTGTCTAGAATGTATTTGGAAAGTTTGAAGGATTTTGGCTATGGAGCTTATAAGTTTTTTCTTCCAAATTATTTCTTTTCACACACGTCTCTCTCTCTTTGAGATTATGCTGAAGGGTACTATTTATAGGATTTCTTGGGATTTGTCCGTTGGACACATGCAGGCGCGTGTACCTCACGCAGAGCATTCAAATAGTCCATTTTATGACATTCCTTAATTTTCGTTGATCCCGATTGGACATGAGCAGACTTGACTCTGAAAAGTTGACAGTCAAGTCAAAAGGTGGCTTGTCCACAAGTCATACTGTCTTGTCGCATTTAATGCACTTTGAATTTATTTCCCATTGGAAATAAATGACCGTTGATGATTGGATGACTTGAGGATGTATTCTAGGTGAATCGCTTGAGTAAACTATGAGCACTTGATTCGAAATTTTGAAATAGTCTTTAAGCGTTTGATAGACGCTTAAGACAAATCCTCATCTTCACTTGACTTCAGACGTTGAACTTCAACTTCATCTCTAATAGACTCACCTAGAATTCTATTAGCGACTCGGTATCTAATCCTAAGTCTAAAATCTACAAAGATAAAAATTACATGCCTAACAAACTAATAAACTTTCAAATGCTTATACAGATATTCTATGAAAGTATAAACTTACATTCTTTTGGGGTCTAACAAGAAATCCTCTCTTGTCCTCATCAAAACATCCAACAATGAAATTCCTAACCTAACGTCTCATATTTTCATGTATTTGGTTCAAAATGTTTCATTCATAACAATGGATCCCAAAACATAAAGACGTTTGATCCTAAAGCGGATGAGAGAATCTTTCTAGGCTATGCCATGAACAGAAAGAGCTTCGCATCCTAAATAAGATCAAATCGAAGCTTGAAGAATCAATTCATGTTGTGTTTGATGATGCTAGCCAAGAATCAAGTAAGGTTAATCCTGATGATGTAGGACTTGAAGATCTGGCACAACAAACGTCACAAATCAATCTTGGTGATGATAGTGATGATGAGGAGGATGATGAGATCTTTGTGTCCAATCCTAAGATTACTTGAGAGGTTACTAATTATTATATTGTCAGAATCGCTAATGATCATGAAGAAATTGATCATCAAGAGCAAATTGGAACTGTGATGATGCAGCGACTGCGCCATAGACAAATGAGGGTCAAGAGATTGATAATCAAAAGTCTCTCAACCCTTTCCAACCAGACCGTAAATGGCTTAGAGACCATCCACCAGAGCTAGTCATTGGAGATATTGGAACACCTGTTAGAACAAGGGTCGCTACAATCAATGGGGCCATGTTCACAAGTTTTCTATCTCAAATGGAACCAAAGAAAGTGGATGAAGCACTCAGTGATTCAAGTTGGGTAGAAGCGATGCAAGAAGAGCTTAACCAATTTGATAGAAGCAAGGTTTGGATGCTAGTACCAAGACCAACTCACCAAGGAGTCATTGGAACTAGATGGGTTTTTAGGAACAAGATGAATGAAGATGGCATTGTTATAAGAAACAAAGCCAGATTAGTTGCTCAAGGTTATTTTCAAGAAGAGGGTGTTGATTTTGATGAGACATATGCCACAGTAGCCCGTCTTGAAGCAATTCGTATGTTTCTAGCGTTTGCCGCATTCAACAAGTTCACAGTGTACCAAATGGACGTGAAGAGTGCATTCCTGAATGGTAAACTCCA
The DNA here is from genome assembly GCA_019426215.1 of Buddleja alternifolia. NCBI lineage: Eukaryota > Viridiplantae > Streptophyta > Magnoliopsida > Lamiales > Scrophulariaceae > Buddleja > Buddleja alternifolia. Next base: position 131,192 of record WHWC01000041.1, on the reverse strand, counting down.
AGAAGAAGTTTATGTGGAGCAACCACCAGGATTCATCAACAACCATGGGAAAAGTATGGTCTACAAATTGGATAAGGCACTTTACGACCTTATACAAGCACCAAGAGCATGGTATGACACTCTCTCTACCTTCCTTATAGTTAAAGGCTTTGCAAAAGGCAGCGTTGATACAATGTTATTTAAAATTACCCATAATGAAGATATTCTCTTAGTCCAAATTTATGTTGATGATATTATATTTAGTTCTACTAACAAGCGATTGTGTGAGAATTTTTTAAAAATGATGCAAGATCACTTTGAAATGAGCATGATGGGTGAATTGACTTTCTTCTTATGATTACAAGTTAAACAACTCCTTAATGGAATATTCATTAACCAGTCTAAATATACAAGTGATATGATTAAGAAATTTGGTATGGAAAATGCATCATCTTCAAAAATTCCAATGAGCCAAACGCTTAAATTAGATAAAGATGAAAGTGGGAAGAAAATTGATATCACTAACTACAGAGGTATCATTGGATCACTTCTTTATCTTACTGCTAGTAGACCTGACATTATATTTTTGGTATGCATGTGTGCACGCTTTCAAGCTGATCCTAGAGAATCACACTTAATTGCTACCAAGAAGATCCTTAAATACCTAAAAGACACACAAAATGTGGGTTTATGGTATCCAAGGGACTCTCCCTTTGAAGTAATTAGTTATTCAAACGCAAATTTTGCAGGATGCAAAATAGATACAAAAAGTACTAGTGGTACGTGTCAATTTCTAGGTGATAGACTAGTTTCGTGGCATAGTAAGAAACAACAATCCATAGAGACTTCTACCGCTGAGGTAGAATATGTAGCCGCTGGGAGCTGTTGTGCACAAATCCTTTGGATGAGGCAACAACTTAGAGATTATGGAACAATCTTAGGTCCTACCCCAATCCAATGTGATAACCAAAACTCTTTAGCTATGATCCAAAATCCAGTCCTTCATTCTAAAACTAAACACATTGACATTCGCTACCATTTCTTGCGTGACCATGTTCAAAAGAAAGATATCTCCATGCACTTCATTGGAACTGACAAACAATTGACAGATATCTTCACCAAAGCGCTCAACGAAAAATGCTTTTTCACTTTGGGAAGTGAATTAGGTATGATAGATTTAAACGCTTAAAATCATAAAGCATCATATTTTATAGGCATAAAATTTAGGAGGAACCCACTTTAGTTTTATGTCTAAAGCTTGTTGTTCAAAACAGAAATGAGTTATCAATTTTAGGGGGAACTTTAAAATTGTACTTATTTCAATCTATAAGCGATTGTGATAAAAAATGACTTTGAAATTTTTTATGCATTGATCACTAGTGTTTATGTTTTATGTATGACAAACTCAATCGCTAGCAAAATTAAATGGAAATGTCTTTTGAAAATGTCTTTTGAAGATCAAAAGCGATTGACCTTTTATCAAAAAGACTTCAGCGTTAAAAAATTTCCACTTTAACGCTAAGTAACTTTCTCTGAAAATCATGCATAGTTTTCATCGCTTAAAGGTATCGTGTGGATAAGTCCAAAAGATGATTTTTGACAACTGCCCACACGTGCCTATCAAATCGAACTGACGGTTATTGATTCCTGTCTAAAAATTAGACGGTTCAGTAACTGAACCTGTCTGAGTACGTGTCAGTGAACTATCAGCCGCGTGTAATTCACGCTGAAAATTTCAAAATTATTCAAACAATTTGAAAAAGTAACTGCGGATTTGAAACTTTTATAATTCATAGTTGTTACCCTATTTTACCACACTTTTTGACATCCGTCTTTATGAGTAAACGACTCAGATTTAATTTTTGTTATTTTCAAAATTAATTTCTGTACACGTGTCACTCATCTAATTGTTGAGGAGTTACATTTTGCCTCCTATTTAAACCTCTTGCAATCTTTACAGTAAAAATACTTCTACTGTAAAAACTCTTATCTCTAAGGCAAAAAGACTCTGTTTTCTCTCCTCAACCGAAGCTTTTCCAGTTCATCAATGGCACCCAAATCTTCAAAATCTACCGCTGGAAAATCTTCCATAACCCAGAAACCAGTCACTGTTAACGCTAGATTTCTTGTTAGCTGGGACTACCTTTTTGATAACTAGAACTTCCCTCTAATGACTGTTCTTCCACTCGTCCAGGAATCTGGTTTGCGCGGCATGATAACCTCCTATTCAAATATCTATGAGGAAAAAACCCTTTTCTTCTTCAAGAACGCAAAAATCTTCGACGATGGAAACTCCATTTCCTGCGTCTTTTCCTTTGCTCGTGAGACCTTCGTTCTCAGTCCTCAACTTATATCGTCTTTACTCATTCTTCCAAACGATGGTGGCAAAGTTGAGAATGTTACTCTCGGTGATGCGACTAAAGTCTGGGCTTTAATCAAGAGATCAGAAGACATTGAAGCTGCCTAGGAACCCAATTTCAAGAAGAATGACATGAAGGGCGAATATGTCATTCTTGCTGACATCTGCACAAAGATTATAGAGTGCAGGAAGGGCAGTTTTGATAAGATCACCAATATTCAATATAAGATGATGGTTGCTATTTTGACCAAGTTGAAAGTCAATTGGTCGCTTTATGTTTTTAATCGCTTCAAGGCAGCGATGACCAAGTCGGTTAATCCCAAGGCTTACGGGATTATTTTAAGTCATATTTTAAGTGCTAGCAGGTTCGTCAACACCGTTGGAAAGAAGGTCCCAACGCTTAAGTTCTATGGGAAGAAGATGATCAGCGAGCTGCTCAAACCAAAGAGACGTGGCGGTGCAGCGTTTCCCAAAGAAGAGCGTGAGCGACTTCTTGCCGAAGGAGTTGTTCATAGCGATGATGAAGAGCAAGCGACATCATCTTTATCTTCTTCATCGGAAGAAGCAGTGGTGGTTAAGCGACCAAAATGAAAAATCGTTGTTAAGGTCGCTGAGCCAGCCAAGCCCGCGAAGAAGCTGAAGAAGAAGTCGGAGCCAAAGAAGAAATCACCTTCTCCTTCTCCTAAATCGCCCTCTCCTCCTCCAACGTTTATCATGCCTCAAGAAGAATAAGAAGCATAAGAAGAAGAAGTACCGCTCGCACGAAGGCGTACTCCTTTATCAACTCCAGTTGCATCAATAAGCGCTCTAGTCGAGCCAGCGCTTGAACACCCAGTGAGTATTCCTCCTCCTTCTTCGGACGCTGTTCCTGAACCAAGTTCAGAGCCCAAAGCAACTCCTCAATCTGATAGGCTTTCTCGTGTTTAGGGTAAGTACTTGTGCTAAACAAAGTAGTTTTTCCTTTCCTCGTTAGTTTTTTGGCTCTACCGCTAGGGTAAAAAAATTTCAGCCGAGTGTGAAGCAAATATTCAGACTGTTCCTAACACTCTTGAGAAATTGCGTATTTTAATTCGTGCTGATCCCCTCACTTCTTTCCTCGATTTAGATCCTGAAGAAGTGGTCCAGGAGCCTGAGGAAACTGTACCAATTGTTGAAACAGATCCATCGACTGGAACAGTTGATGAACCTCCTCAGGGTAAGCGTTGTAGTCTTTTTATTGTGATTTCTACTTAGTAGAAATTTTGCTTGCTTTTCTCAAATGCTTGCTTGTATTAGCTGAAAAAGCACCAGACGCTGATGCACCTCCAACTTCAGAAGTTCTATTGAAGTAGATGTTGATTTGGCAATTGTTGTGGATATAGCTAAAGAAGTAGCTCAAGTCCTTCCTGACGCTGAAACATCTCCAGTCAGTGAAGCGACTCTGCACGCTAAGCGGTCGATAGAAGTGACCCCTATCCCAACAGAAGCAATAGCCATTGTACCTACTCCAACCTGATCTCCTCCTCGTGTCATCGATTTCTTTCCTCGCGGATATTCTACTAAAGTTGAATTCTATTATGCCGCTAGAGAACGTGACACCAAGACCTTAGTTGTATCAGAGATAACTTTTCAGGATACTCTCCACAATCCTCACCTCTCCAACTCAGACAAATTTTAAATTTTTCAAAAGACTTGCAGCCCTTGATCTCTACACGCTAGAGCGTCTTCAATCTCGCTTGGAATATATTCGAAGACCAGCGATCAATAGAACAGACTCCGAATAAGAACGTTTTAATTTTACCGGTCGCTCTGATGAGTCTTTCTATCCTCTTCGGCCAAACAAAATTGTCATCAAAAATCCCCGCATGGGCGATTGGCTGAAAAACCCCGATGAAGAGGATCTCAACAAGATTGGGTACTCGACCCTTCCAAAAGTCGTTAACTCTCCTCAGAATGCTCTCTCTCCTAATCCACTTAAACTTTGGAAAGGAAAAAGACCGATTGTCGCTGAGCGTCCGGATCCGATTAACTTGTGGATGAAAGATGAAGCCCGTGAATACTTGGCAAGACTTTGGGCTGAGGATTATGAGGAAGAAACTGATCGATTTGGGAAGTTTCTCGCCGCTAGAATAGATAAGAAGAAATCTGACAAACTTGGCAAGCGGTGGATGATGGATACAGCTAGATGGGCTGAAGAGTTCGTTTTACACTTCTACACTTTTGAAGAACTCGTGAGATATCTATTCTTATTATAATTTGGAATCGAATACAGAAGCCGAGGGTTTGCTACCTTTCTACTTGAACAGCGTCAACATATTGCTGGAAACATTAGCGATCTGCCAGCATACAGGCAACCTATTGAACGTTACATTCGCCATCAGCTATTGTTATTCAGTCAAGGAGGATGCTATGTGTTTCACCCTCATCAAGCATTTGTTTAGCGCATATTTCCAGATCTGAAAGAGGATGCATCTATCAGTAAGCGAGGTGATCATCCTAGTCCAAGTACAGCTCACATGAGATTGGAAGATGATCATGCTGAACTTGCAGAATTCTACTGAGAACGCAGAGCAATTATTGAAAATGCCCAGTCACTGGATATCACCATTACTCCACACTTTGGTGATGGTCTCAATGATTTCAGAGCTTACAACCTACTTCCAGTTCTATTCTGCGAGCAAAACATCCAAGTGGCCAAAATGATATCGCTGATCAGGCCAGTGAACTAAGAAGTTGTTGGGATGGGTTCTATTCCCCGGGTGGCTCGTGGCAGCGGAATTTAAAATTTAAACGTATAACCACCCGAAACAGGAATAATGGTGTGCTCGATTATGCTATAGAGAAGGTTGCAAGAATTTTTACCTTTCGATTAAACTCTCACAGCAACTAATTTGATCTTTTCAACCCTGTGGTGCAATTCCACACGATTCCTTGGAGGAAATCGCCCGTCGATTGTATCTCCGATTTTAGTGCTCCAAACGCCGCACCTCTAAGATATATCCACACCTCATTCAAGTCACCAACTACTTCGTTATTGGTGCTAGCCAACGAAATAGGTCTACGTCTAAAGCCTAGGCTTGACTATGTGAAGGGATGGAATATGTGAATCGTTAAGTTCAACACATGAACAAAATGATGTCTTGTTGGAACAAGGGAAGGCACGATTTTTGGCTTGAGGATGATAAAGAAAAATTCTCTCTCATTTTTCTAGCTATGTGGTTTGAATTTTGCACTCCAAAAACCTTAGGGTTTTTTAGTCTTGCAATCGCATATATATAGAATAGGAGTCCTAGAGTCTTAATCCAATTACAAGACTTGGAGAAGAAGAAAACCCTTTTCTTCTTCACCAAGAATTCGAATCCCTCATCCTCTTGGGCTAAAATTTGGCCACCCTCTTTTATTTGAAGTCCAAGAATTAATTCTTGACTCCATAATTAATTATGGGCTAAACCCATCAATTAAATATTCTCATATAATTAAAACCCGTTTAATTATATTTCCTTATTCCAATTGGCTTATTTATTTAACTTGAGCAAAGTCCAACTAAATAAAGTACTTGGACTCTACTAGATCCATTAATTTAATTAATTCTACAAGATTAAATAAAATAGTCGAATTAATTGAATCGCCTCAAATAATTCATATTCCATATTAGGAAAGTACTAGAATTTCCTAATTTTCTCAATTTCCTCAAATTGATTAATCACATCATTTAAGCAGTGACTCTCACGAGTTAAGTGTGTGATCCCTTAGGCTCGTCTACTATCTAGTAGTAAGTACACTTTCCCAAAGTGCTAGTGTGCTTTCATAAAATAGAAAGCACTAGATTAAATCATTCCTTTGATTCAATCAAGCCTCAAATTAATCACTATATTAATTCTCGGCACTTACAAATCGTTGTTACTATCTAGCAACGGGCCACGAAGACCTAGATAAAGAAGAAGATAAAGATGCGCCTTTCTTGATCTTGATCCTTATATAAGTAAGATCCCTCCATCTAATCTCCCGATTGAATCTAGAGCAGTGGCCAAGGTCGAAGCTCTATTAATTCAATAACTATGTTTCCCATATACGGTGAGATCAACTTTCGACTATCTAAACGAGGAAACCCTACGCCTCTTTAGATATCATACTTCGGCCGAAGATTCCTAAAGTGGATTCACTATGTAAACATAGGAGATTCATTGACAAGACTAATGTCAGAGATAGATCCCATCTTGATTCTCACGTGCCTTCATACACAATCAGCCCATGTCTGATTTTGCCCATTTGTGATTATCTAAGTAATCATGTAACAAATCAAGACATGTTCGATTGTGTATAAGACATCCAATGGAACCTTAGGTTCTAAGGATTAGTCTTATTCTACAACACCACTGGAAGTTCCAGATTAGACTGGGATTCCATTTAATGGAACTTCCATGGGGTTGTTCAGTATACCTATTCCCACAATAGGAACCCTCATATATGCATAGGCTTTCACCGCGCCAATATCTATGGAACGAGATACACTCTATCAAGAGTATGCATCATATAAGCAAGTCTTTTGGATCTCATCGATATCCCTTTATCTCAACAAGCCCATTCACGACTTGGAACATATGTTTAAGGATCACAGCCTTGGAGACATATTCCATCATTGTCATTCCCGATGCTCAATGATGTCCCATAGCTATGTGTGATCCTTTAGGACTTTATTCTAAGTTTAAGACCAAGCTATATACACGATTAAAGAATGCCAAAAGATCAACTTTATTTATACAAAAAAGATCGTTCAGCTAGAGTTACTACTACATAGAATGGCGCCCAAAATTGGTGCGCTGGGCATAAAATCTAACAATCTCACACTTGCCCTAGTGAAAATTGACCATGTACTTAAGGCCCATTCTCCCTAGATGTCCTTCAAATACTTTTTGGCTTAAGGGTTTGGTGAGCTGGTCCGCCATATTGTTTGCCGAGTCCACATGTTCCCCTCGAACGCCGCCTCTCCCAATGATCTCCTTGATCAAATGGTATCGCCTCTGTATGTGCTTGGATTTCTGATGAGACCTTGGCTCCTTTGCTTGCGGAATAGCCCCGTTGTTATCACAGTACAAAGGTACTGCATCTACAACTGATGGAACTACACCCAATTCTTGGATGAAGTTCCTTATCCAAACACCTTCTTTCGCAGCCTCTGAAGCTGCTATATATTTTGCTTCAGTGGTGGAGTCCGCCACAGTTGCTTACTTGGAATTCTTTCCAGCTGACGGCTCCTCCATTGAGCAGATAAACAAATCTTGAGACAGACTTCGAGTCATTCACATCTGTTTGGAAACTCGAATTGGTGTATCCCTCTAACTCCAATTTTCCACGTCCGTATAAAAAACATGTCCTTAGTCTTGTTAAGGTACTTAAGGATCGCTTTCGCTGCATTCCAGTGCTTCTCACTGGGATCAACCTGATAACGGCTGTAGACACTCAATGCATACGCTACATTGGGTCTTGTGCATATCATCACGTACATTATACTACCTATAGCCGAGGCCTAAGGTATGTGGGACAATCTTACTCTTTCTTCTTGAGTCTTAGGAGACATCGACTTGGAAAGTGTAATCCCATGTCCCATTGGCAAGAATCCTCTCTTGGATTCTTCCATCTTAAATCTCTTAAGTACGCGATCGATATATGCGGACTGGGAGAGTCTCAGCAGCCTACTCGATCTCTCTCGGTACATCTTCATACCAAGTACGTAGGATGCTTCTCCCATATCCTTCATGGAAAATTGTTTAGAGAGCCATAGTTTAGTCGACTGCATCATTCCAATATCGCTTCCGATCAAAAGAATATCATCAATGTCAAGTATGAGAAACGTAACCGCGCTCCCACTAACCTTCTTGTACACACAAGCCTCTTAAACATTTTGCACATATCCACAGTCTTGTATGATAGTGTCAAACCATTTATTCCAACTTCGGGAAACCTGCTTTAATCCATAAATGGACCTTTGGAGCTTACACACTTTGTGTTCGCTCATCTCGAATGTCAAGCCCTCTGGCTGTTTCATGTATATTTATTCCTCAATCTCTCCATTGAGGAATGCAGTCTTCACATCCATCTGCCAGATCTCAAAATTGAGATATGCAGATATAGCAAGCTGAATCCTAATGGATTTCAGTATCGCCACTAGGGAGAAGGTTTTCTCATTCCTTATCTCTGAGTGAATCCTTTTGCCACGAGGCATGCCTTATAGGTTGCTACCTCTCCATCGAATCCAAGCTTCCGATTATAGACCCACTTACACCCAATGGGCTTCACGCCCTCTGGTGGGCCCACCAAGGTCCATACCTTGTTGGAGTCCATTTCAGACTTCAAGCCATTTTCCCGAATTAATGTCAGAGATTGCTTCCTTATAACTTTTTGGATCAGAGTCTAAGGGAGGATCCTCTAAGTTCTTTTCTTGCAACAGGCCAAGCCATCTTCCAAGGGTTGTGTGTTCTCAGTAAGTATATCGGAATTAGCTTTATTGATGTCGGGTGGGTTATTTTGTACTCCTTGATTCGAATCACTTTGATTCATCTCATCAAGTTCTATAGCCTCACCTTTCCTATCCAAAAGGAATCTTTTTTCCAGGAAAGTCGCGTTTCTTGAAACAATCACTTTTTGTTCCGTAGGGTTGTGAAAGTAGGATCCAACAGTTTCCTTTGGATATCCTACAAAATAACACAAAGAGGATTTGGGATCCAATTTTTCTCCCACTAAATGCTTTACATAAGCGGGGCACCCCCATATTCTCAAATGAGCATACGAGGGTGACTTTCCACACTAATTTTCATAAGGGATCATGGGCACAGCCTTGCACGGAACCCTATTCAACAGATAGGTTTCCGTTTCAAGTGCATAGCCCCACATGGACTTAGGAACTTCAGTGAAACTCATCATGGATCAAACCATATCCAACAAAGTTTGATTCCTTCGCTCGGCTACCCCGTTATGTTAAGGTGTGCCTGGCGGAGTCCACTGTGAGAGGATCCCATTCTCTTTAAGATAATCAATGAACTTGGAAGACAAGTATTCCTCCCCGATCAGATCGAAGAGCTTCAATACTTTTTCCACGTTGCTTCTCTACATCATATCTAAACTCCTTAAATTTCTCAAAGGATTCAGATTTATATCTCATCAGATATACGTAACCATACTAAGAGTGATCATCGGTGAAGGTTATGAAGTAGCTAAACCCTCCTCGAGCATTTATGCTCATAGGGCCACACACATCCGTATGGATCAAATCCAATGGACTTGTGGCCCGTTCCACTTTACCCGAAAATGGCAACTTAGTCCTTTTCCCTTTGAGACTTAATTTGCAAGTTGTCAATTCATCTAAGTCTTGCAGACCTAAATGATTTGCCAAACTTCAAATTCTTTCTTTGGAGATATGACCTAGTCTCTCGTGCCACACTAGTGCGTTTGCTTGATTTTCTTGTTTACGTTTATTTCTTTGTTGAATATTGAGATTAGAAATTGTTGGGAAAATAGTACAAACTCCATCTTGCAATTTTGATTCCATAATAAGAGACGATTCATAAGACAAAAACAAAGTTTTATTATGAATCTCAAAACAATATCCCTCTCGATCCAAAATCAAAATCGAGATAATGTTTCTTAGTATTTCAAGAACAAAATAAACATAACTTAATACTAAATTTCTATCTCCTATCCCTAAGTAGATCATCCCTACGGCCTTGGCAGCAGCCCGTGCTCCATTTCCCACCCGCAGGGTCATGTCTCCTCTACTTAGCTTCTTGATTCTTGTCATTTTCTGCAAGTTATTGCAGATATGAACTCCACATCCTGTGTCTAGAATCCAAGAAGAATCATTAACCGAGAAGTTAACTTCAACAAAGAACGTACCTTGAGTATGTGGCTCTTTGCAGTTCCTTTGCCAGTGCCCGGTCTTCCCACATTTGAAGCACTTATCAGACTTAGCTTTCTTACCCTTCTTGATTCCTCCTTTGCCTTTCAGTTTCTTAGTCTTGTTCTTTTTCTTGTTACCTTTCTTAGGTTTAGAAGACGAATTCATAAGAAGCACTGGCTTGTCTTTCTTTATTGTGCGTTCAGCCGTCTTCAGCATGTTCAACAAATCAAGAAGCTTAGCTTCAAGTTGATTCATGTTGAAGTTGACAACAAACTGGTCATAAGAACTAGGGAGTGACTGTAGGACCCATTCCATAGATAGCTCATCATTAAGCACCACACCAAGATTAGCCAACTTTTCAATTAGCCCTATCATCTTGAGCACATACCCATTTACATTAGAGCCATCAGTCATGCGAGCCCTGAAAAGCTCTCTTGAGATTGCAAATCTCTATCTTCTAGATTTAGTACCATACAACTCTTGCAAATGGAGAAGAATCGATGCAGAGTTCTCGATCGTCTCGTGTTGCCTTTGCAACTCATTGCTCATTGAAGCCAACATGAGACATCGTACTTGCATGTCATCATCCTTCCATTGCTGGTACTGGAACTTTTCATCATCAGATGAGTCCTCTTCCGGCTCCTCTTACACTGGTATATCAAGAATATACGCTCTTTTCTCAGACAAAAGGATAATCTTATGGTTACGAAACCAATCTTCAAAGTTGGGACCGGTTAGTTTGTTTGTTGCGAGAATTGTTTTGAATGGATTAGACATATCGTGTTATCTACTAAACGTACAAGGCAGACGATAAGTAACAGATTTTCAAATAAAGTTCTTATACAGTTTGGTCTTTAATTGTACAAGTCTCCCACTATTTTTTTTTTCAAATCCCACCGCCCTCTTGGTGTGATTCGAAGAATAGTTAATTCTTTAGTGGGCTTGAGATCTATCCAAATTTCATCATATGCCCCATTTTCTGAGCTAACATATGACTAGTTCGAATAGTAGCCTTACCGGGCCTTCTATCTTCCTTGATAGTTCTCAAGATCTTTTTCCTCATCTTTCGCATGTGACCCATTGGTGGTCCCAAGTGGCATACGAAAGGGTCTAGAAAGGGGGGGGGGGTTGAATAGACCCTGAAGTCTTTTTCGACTTCACAAATTTTCGTATCACTTTAGAAATTTGAACGCTTGGAAAAACTGAGCGCTTGGGTCAGACGCTTCAGAATAGTTAACTTAGACTTAGTGATTTCAGCAGTTTACCAAAGTAGGGCAACGCTTAAATCGCTTAATCAGGGTTAGCACAGCGGAAATAATGTTTAGCGTTCTTTTACTTAAATTAATCGCTTTGCAATTTTACTTGTCTTTTTCAGAATAATATGAAGTGAATAATATAAGACAATAAAATAAATGACACAATAATTTGTAAGGTTCACTGGGTAATGTAATCTCAGCTACGTCCTTCTTCTCCTTTTTCACTTGGAGGAAATTACTATGATGATTATCAAAAGATCACACACAGAAACTTCTACAAAATAGTAATGGATGAAAATGATCTTGGGCTCCTTGATCACACAGACTTCAGCACCAATGAAGATCGTCTTCTTCAAGCTTCTCTCACTCAGAAATACTGCCTGAAAGGTTTCAACAACTTTTCTCACTCAGATGAAAGGTTGAGGTTTATCACTAGGGTTTTGTTTGTTTTAAAGAAGATCAAACAACTTGGAATATCTCAGTTGGAGTTTGGATTTCTTCTTTGGAAGATATTTGAGATATTTGTCACTGTCTGGAATGTAGATAGAAAGCTTGAAAGGTTTTGGCTATGAAGTTTCTAAGCTTTTTCCAGAAAGAATATAAGTAGGATTTTTGGCGATAATTTCTCGTATATTCTTGATGTTGTTATGTTTTGATTTTCCGGAGTAAGGTATTTATAGGAAATTTCTTGGGATCTGTCCGTTGGACACATGTAGGAGCGTGCCTTTCACGTAGCGCGTGATTGTACCTAAAATCTGACATTCCTGAAAATTCGCTGGAATCGATTGGACGGGAGCAACTAAAACTCTGAAAGTTCTGACAGTCTGGTCAAAAGGAGGCTTGTCCACAAGTCACAGTAGCTTATCACATTTAATGCTCTTATCAGGCATTTAATGCAATTTGAATTTATTTCCCGTTGGAAATAAATGTCCGTTGAATGATTGCATTTAAGTCCTTCATGACTTGAGGATTTATTTCAGGTGAATCTTCTATAAGTCGCTTGAGTATTTGAACGCTTGATTCATGAATCCTGAACTGCGGTCTCTTAGCGTTTGTCAGGCGCTAAGAAGGAATCTTCATCTTCGGTTGACTTCAGACGCTGGTCTTCAACTTCTTCTCAAATAGACTCACCTAGAATTCTATTATTGATTCAGTCGCTAAGACTTAGTCTAAAATCTATGAGGATAAAAATTACAAGCCTAAACAAAATTACAAACTCTTTAAACGCTTTATACAATGATCTATGAAAGCATAAACTTACATTTTATTTGGGGTCTAACATTGAATCCTATCTTGTCATCATCAAAACATCTAACATGAAATTTCCTAACAATTTCCCCCTTTTTGATGATGTCAAGACTTGTAACTCTTTTATAATTTTTAAGAGTTAAAAAGAAAAGGCCCAAAGGAATATAAGTCAGCGTTTGAAAGGTTAGTAATGTTAGTTAAAGTTAGGTTGGCTTCAACAAGTTGTTTCAGCAATAAATCATTCATATATATTGAAATAAAGCATACATGATTTATACTGAAAAGAATAAGAAAGAAATAAAATACGCAAAAACATTTATTTCTTCTGTCGCTTTGCTCTTTCTTCGCCTTGAAGAACTTCTAACGCTAGTTCTTTTAAGAGTCGATCAATGTCGATCATAGTTGTATGCTGGACTTCATCATAGTCATGCCTGCGGAGTCTGGCGCTTTCATTTAGCTCTAACAACCTTTCCGTCCAATCCCTTGGTGGAATGCCGAGTTCTCGAATCAGATCATAATATATATCTCTTTGACGGTCATTTGACGGTCTCCAATTTACAGGTCGTTGTAGCGGTCCGGCATAAGCATGAAATCCCATACTCTCTAAGAAGTCGGGGTCCAACTGGGGAAGAGCGTATTTTTCGAGATAAAACCTTGGTTTTCGTTTCTTGGATAGCATTCTCTTAATGCTTACCAGTTCATCGAACATCGAACGCCAATATTTATTATCCGTCTTGGAAATCGCTTTGGTCTTTTCTTTACTTTCCCCCTTCTTGACTTCATCAAGGGACAACTTTAGATCAGCGACATCGCGGCGCAAAAGTCTAACTTCTTCGACTAGAAGAGCAATCTGTTGGGCGACACTCTGAGCGACGGCATCGGATGAAGCGTGTCTGTCCGCATCAGCCGAAGCGCTCTGAGCAAGGTGACGATTGAATTCAAAGGAGGGCTCAGCGATAAGAGGGGACATGCTTTCCATGATAGCAATGGTGCTTTTATCTGAAGCATTGGCAATGTCACGGCTTCGCGTATCAGACAGTAAGCGAGTCTGTCTGTCAGCGGCTTCAGAAAGCTTGGAGCAGGAACCTTCGATGTGGTGAAGCGAGTTCCGTACAGCCTTTCTGAAATCTCAGGCCTCTAAATCACTGTCTGAATCTGAATCCGAAGAAGGACGCTCTGGGGACGGGAGAAGTCCGTAAGAACTTGAAACTGCAGCCTTGCCTTTGGTTTTATCTCTTAGGAGAGGTTCTACAGGCGCTTGAGAGCAATTTCAGCGTGCACTTCTTCAATTGCGTGATCCAAGGTAGAATCAGCAATCGCTGGGGGCTCGACTACTGGGGCGCTAGAAGAATATGGCAAGAAAGCCTCAGGAAGTTGAGCGACTTCCGCAGTAGGAGCAGAATCTTCTTCCAGAATTTGGATTGAGGGAGGAGAAGGTTCTCTAAGGCCAATAACCCAGAGGGGGCCAAGGGCTTCCATCACATGTCGGGGACTGATCAGGCTAGATTGCGGGATGAAGAATATAGCGTCTTCGCGTTCGTCAGTACTTAGTGCAAGTTGCACACCTTCTGGTAAAGCAATCCCTGATGTATATTTGTTGAAAAAGTCCAAAATCAACGGCATGAACGCTTGAGCTGCTTCTTGGTCCACTGGCCTAATCAGCGAGATCATCTTGGCCACTTGAATATTCTGTTCACTGAAGAGCACAGGGTGGAGAGTATATCCTCGGAAATCGTTTAACCCTGAATAGTGATTGAAACTTGTATCCAACGCTTGGACATTTTCTATCACTGCTCTCATATCTCGGTGGAACTCAGCAAACTCAGCGTGTTTTGTTGAAGTGTCAACACGAATCTGACTCTGGCCTTGAAGAACTGGTTGTTTACTTGACGAAGCGTCTTCGTTGAGGTCAGGGAAGATTCGTTGAACAAAGTCTGCACGAGGATGCAAAACGTAGCGTCCGCCCTGGCTGAATAAGGCGAGCTGCTGGCGAATGTAGCTTTCGATTGGCTGTCTGTATCGTGGCAAAGTGCTAACATTCCCGGCAATTATCTGACGCTGTTGAAGCAAAAAGGTGGCAAATCCTCGGCGTCTGTATTCTATTCCAAAATTAAACAGGAATGGATATTTGACGAGTTCATCAAGGGTGTAGAAGTGAAGAACGAACTCTTCAGCCCATTTGGCTGTATCCATCATCCATCGTTTTCCAAGTTTGTTCGCTTTGTTTTGCTCTTTTCTAGCTGCTAAGAATTTCTCGAAGCGTTCCGTTTCATCATCATAGTCTTCAGCCCATAATCTGGCAAGATATTCACGAGCCTCATCTTCAATCCACGAGTTGACCGGATTTGGGCGCTCCGCAACAAGCGAGCCTTTGCCTTTCCAGAGTTTGAGTGGATTAGGAGAGAGAGCGTTCTGGGGAGACTTGACAACGGAGGGGAGAGCAGAATATCCTATCTTATTGAGATCTTCCTCATCAGGATTTTTGTTCCAATCACCCATGTGTGGGTTCTTGAAAACAATCTTGCTTGGGCGCAGAGGATAAAAGGACTCGTCCGAGCGACCGGTTAGAGTGAATCGCTGTTGATCAAGGTCAGCTCTATTGAACACTGGACGACGAATGTACTCAAAGCGAGATTGAAGTCGCTCTAAGTCATATAGTCCTAGATCTGCAATACGCTCGAAAAACTCAAATTTCTTGGTGTTGGACATATCGGGCCGATGGAGAGTGGTTTGAAAGTTTATTTCCAACTCGGCAAGCATTTGAGCGTCACGTTCTCTGGCGGCATAATAAAATTCGACGTCTGGATGATATCCGCGCGGGAAGAAATCAATGACACGAGGAGGAGGTCCGGTTGGCGTAGGAACAAGGGCAATAGCTTCTGTTGGAATGGGGGCCACTTCTATCGACCGCTCAGCGTTTAAAGTTGCTTCACTCGCTGATGAGCTTTCAGCGTCAGGATGAACTTGGGATGCTTCTTTAGCAATATTCACAACAGTTGCCATGTCCACGTCTAGTTCAACTGGAATCTCCGAGAGAGAAGGGGCTTCAGCGATTGGTTCATCATGAGCTCCGTCATGAGCTGAAACATGTAAGCGATTGAGAAAAGCAAGCAAAAATTCCTACTGAGTAGAAATTTACAAAGAAAATACTGCATCGCTTACCCTGAGGACTATCATCGACTGTCTTAGTCGCTTGATCTGTTTCTTGGACAAGTTCCTCAGGCTCCTGAACTTCTTCTTCGGGTTCTAAATCGATAAAAGAAGTTATTGGATCAGCACGAATAGGGATATTTAGTTCTTCAAGCGTGTTGAGAACATAATGAATATCTGCTTCACTTGGTGCTGAGAGAATTTTTTATCCTAGCGTTAGAGACTTAGGAAACTAACGAGGAAAGGATAGACTAATTTGCTTAGCAAATACTTACCCTGAACATTGGGAAGCCTTTCAGATGGAGAAACGGCTTGAGGATCTGAGCTGATTTCGGGAACAGCGTCAGAGACGGAAGCACTCGCTGACTCTCTAAGCGATGGATTTGTGGGAGCGCTAGAAGATACTGCGGGAGTGGGAGTAGGAGTACGCCTTCGTGCAAGCGGTACTTCTTCTTCCACTGCTGTCTCTTCTTCCTTAGGAACGGAAAAGAAAAACGCTGGAGGAGGAGAAGGAGACTTAGGCGAGGGAGAAGGAGAAGGGATCTTTTGTTTCTTTTTGGATTCCGGCTTCTTCTTCTTCAGTTCAGGCTTTTGCTTCTTTGCGGGCTTGGATGGCTCAGCGACTTTGAGAATGATCTTTCTCTTAGGTCGCTTGACCACCACTTCTTCTGATGATGATGATGAAGAAGACGCTTGATCTTCATCATCACTGCGAACAACACGCTGATCTTTTGGAACCGCTGCTCCGCCAGGTTTCCGCGGGTTAAGAAGCTCGCTTATCATTTTCTTGCCATAAAACTTGGTCGCTGGGATCTTTTTCCCAAAACTTGCGTATATCCGCTAGAGCAGAGAATACGACTTAGCAAAATCCCGTAAGGCTTGGGATTAACAGACTTAGCCATCGCTGCTTTGAAGCGATTGAACACGTAAAGAGACCAGTTAACTTTTAACTTGGTCAGGATGGCAACCATCATCTTGTATTGAATGTTAGTGATTTTATCGAACGTCCCTTTTCTGCATTCAATAATCTTTGAACATATGTCAGCGAGGATGACATATTCGCCTTTCATATCGTTCTTCTTGAAGTTGGGCTCGTAGGCGTTGTGAACATCTTCTTTCTTTATCACGTCCCAAACTTTGGTAGCATCGCCGAGATTTACACGTTCTACCTCAATGCCAGTATTAGGCAGAACAAGTAATGAAGAAATCAGAGAAGGAGTGAGAACAAAGGTCTCTTTTGCAGAGGGGAAGACGCAGGATATGGAATTTCGTCTTCAGAAATTTGACCATTGTAGAAAAAGTGGAGAGATTCTTCTTCAAAGTAGTTGAAAGTAGTAGTAAGCATGTCTTTCAAACCAGATTCTTGAACGAGTGGAAGAATCGTTCGAAGAGGGAAGTTCTGGTTATCAAAAAGATAGTCCCAGTTAACCAAAAATCCGGCGTTAACTGTAACTGGTTTTTAGCACGGGATTTTGGTAGTTGCTGTCTTGGAAGATTTTGAAACTTTGGGTGCCATTGCTGAAAGTTGAAGCTTTTGAAGAAAATAGAGGAGTTTTTGCCTTTGGAGAGAAAAAGCTTTTACAGTAGGAAAGATTGGAAGTGATAAAGGTTTTCTGTAAAAGTCTTGGTGAGTTTAAATAGAAGGTGAAAGTAACTCCTCAATTGACAGATGAATGACACGTGTTCAGAGGTTAATGACAAAAGGAATCTGAACCGTGTACATTTAATTTCGGATGTCAAAAAGTGCGGTAAAGTAGGGTACTATAACATTTTTCGGATCCGCAGTTAATTTGAAAAAGTTTGAAAATAATTGAAATTTTCAGCGTGAAGTGCACGCGCCTGATAGTGTACTGACACGTAATTAGACTCATGCAATCACTGAACCGCCTAGGTTTAGATAGGAATCATAACCGTCAGTTCGATTTGATAGGCACGTGTGGGTAGTTGTCAAATCTGATCTTTTGGACTTATCCACACGTTATCTTTAGCGATGAAAACTATGCATGAATTTTTTGAAATCGAGTTACTTAGCGTTAAAGTGGGAATCCTTTCAACGCTGAAGTCTTTTCATAAAATATTTCAATAAATGAATCAATCGCTTGGATTTATGAGAGACAACATTATTAGAGATTGATTTTGTCATGCATAAAAGATAAGAGCTAGTGATCAATGCTTAAGATTTTGAAAGTCATTTTTTTTTATCACAATCGCTTGATACATTGAAGTAAGTACAATTTTAGAGTTCCCCCTAAAGTTGATGACTCATTTCAAATTTTGATAAACGCTTTAGACATAAACATAAAGTGGATTCCCCCTAAATTATATGCCTATTAAATATGATGCTTTATGATTTAAGCGTTTAAATCGATCATACCTAATTCACTTCTCAAAGTGAGAAAGCGTTGTTCGTTGAGCGCTTTTGTGAAGATATCTGCCAGTTGTTTGTCAGTTCCAATGAAGTGCATGGAGATATCTTTCTTTTGAACATGGTCACGCAAGAAATGGTATCTAATGTCAATGTGTTTAGTTCTAGGATGAAGAACAGGATTTTGGGTCATAGCTAAAGCGCTTTGGTTATCACAATGGATTGGGGTAGGATCTAGGATTGTTCCATAATCTCTAAGTTGTTGCCTCATCCAAAGGATTTGTGCACAACAGTTTCCAGCGGCTACATATTCTGCCTCAGCGGTAGAAGTCACTATGGATTGTTGTTTCTTACTATGCCACGAAACTAGTCTATCACCTAGAAATTGACATGTACCACTAGTACTTTTTCTATCTATTTTGCATCCTGCAAAATCTGCATCTGAATAACCAATTAGTTCAAAAGGAGAATCCTGTGGATACCATAAGCCCACATTTTGTGTGCCTTTTAGGTACTTAAGGATCTTCTTGGTAGCAATTAAGTGTGATTCTCTAGGATCAGATTGAAAACGTGCACACATGCATACCGAAAACATAATATCAGGTCTACTAGCGGTAAGATAAAGAAGTGATCCAATAATACCCCTATAGTTAGTGATATCAATTTTCTTCCCACTTTCATCTTTATCTAACTTAAGCGTCTGGCTCATTGGAATTTTTGAAGATGATGCATTTTCCATACCAAATTTCTTAATCATATCTCTAGTATATTTAGCTTGGTTTATAAATATTCCATTAGGGAGTTGCTTAACTTGTAATCCTAAGAAGAAAGTTAATTCACCCATCATGCTCATTTCAAATTGATCTTGCATCATTTTCGAAAATTTCTCACACAGTCGCTTATTAGTAGAACCAAATATAATATCATCAACATAGATTTGGACTAAGAGAATATCTTCATTATGGGTAATTTTAAATAACGTTGTGTCAACGCTGCCTTTTGAAAAGCCTTTACCTATAAGGAAGATAGAGAGAGTGTCATACCATGCTCTTGGTGCTTGTTTAAGGCCATAGAGTGCCTTATCCAGTTTGTAGACCATACTTTTGCCATGGTTGTTGATGAATCCTGGTGGTTGCTCCACATAGACTTCTTCTTGGAGTTTACCATTCAAGAATGCACTCTTCACGTCCATTTGGTATACTGTGAACTTGTTGAATGCGGCAAACGCTAGGAACATCCTAATTGCTTCAAGACGGGCTACTGGGGCATACGTTTCATCAAAGTCAATACCCTCTTCTTGACAATAACCCTGAGCGACTAATCTAGCTTTGTTTCTTATAACAATGCCATCTTCATCCATTTTGTTCCTAAAAACCCATCTCGTTCCAATAACTCCTTGGTGAGTTGGTCTTGGTACTAGCGTCCAAACCTTGCTTCTTTCAAATTGGTTAAGCTCTTCTTGCATTGCTTCTACCCAACTTGAATCATTAAGCGCTTCATCCACTTTCTTTGGTTCCATTTGAGATAGGAAACTTGCGAACATGGCCTCATTAAATGTAGCGGACCTAGTTCTAACAGGTGCTTCAATATCTCCAATTACTAGCTCTGGTGGATGATCTCTAAGCCATTTACGGTCTGGTTGGAACGGGTTAAGAGACTCTTGGTTGTTAATCGCTTGATTCTCATTTGTCTCTTGCGTAGACGCTGCATTATTCACAGTTCCAATCTGCTCTTGATGATCATTCTCTTCATGATCATCAGCGATTCTGACATTATCATTTTTGTTAACCTCACGAGTATCCTTAGGAGGAAGTACATGAATCCCATCATCCTCGTCATCACTATCATCACTAAGGTTGATTTGCGACGCTTGTTGGGAGAGATCTTCAATTCCTACATCATCAGGATTAACCTTACTCGGTTCTTGGTTAGCATCATCAAACACAACATGAATGGATTCTTCAACCTTCGATTTGATCTTATTTAAGATGCGAAAACTCTTTCCATTCTTGGCATAGCCTAGAAAGATTCCCTCATCTGCTTTAGGATCAAATGTCTTTAGGCTGTGAGATCCATTGTTATGAATGAAACATTTTGAACCAAATACATGAAAGTATGAAACGTTAGGCTTACGTCCCTTCCACAACTCATATGGAGTCTTCTCATGTTGCTTGTTAATCATACACCGGTTCTGAGTGTAGCAAGCGGTGTTGATGGCTTCGGCCCAAAACCTTTGAGGCAGCTTGGACTCTGCTAACATCGTCCTTGCGGCTTCTTTAAGCGTTCTGTTCCGTCGCTCAGCAACTCCATTCTGTTGAGGTGTTCTAGGAGCAGAATACTCATGAAGTATTCCTAAATCTATACAAAACTTCTCAACAACTTGGTTAGTAAATTCAGTTCCTCTATCGCTTCTAATTCTTGTCACTTTTAGATCTTTTGAATTTTGCAATTGACGAATTAGCGCTGTGAGCTTGACACTGGTTTCATCTTTGGTCGCTAGAAATTCTACCCATGTATAGCGAGAGAAATCATCAACTATTACTAGCGAGTACTTTTTGCCACTAACACTCATGATTTGAATAGGTCCAAACAAATCTAAATGCAATAGTTCAAGAACTCTAGAAGTAGATAGACATGGTTTCTTTTTGAAAGATGACTTAACTTGTTTACCCATTTGACATGCATCACATAAGCGATTCTTTTGAAAGGAACCTTTAGGTAATCCCTCTACAAGATTTAGCGATATTAACTGAGAGATTGCCTTGAAATTGAGGTGATTCATTTTTCTATGCCATAACCAACCCAATTCATTTTGACTTTTAGCAACAAAGCACGTGGGGTTGTTATCAACTGTAGAATCCCAATCTACTAAATACACATTGTTTGTTCTTTTTCCTCTTAATTTAGTAGACTTAGTCTTAGCGTCGTTAACATAGCAGAAGTCGCTTGAAAATTTTACTTCAAAGCCTTTATCACAAAATTGACTAATGCTTAACAGGTTATGCTTAAGACCCTCAACATAATAAACATCACTAATCATGATGTTCCCCCTATGCATGATACCTATACCTTTGGTTTTACCTTTTGAGTTATCACCGAATATAACTTGAGGACCGTTGGTAGCTTGATAGTTGACCAGAAGATTCTTGGAACCAGTCATGTGTCTTGACGATCCACTATCAAAGTACCAAACTGAAGTATCGGTGCTGGCTCTAGGTACCTGCATTTAAAGGACAATTCTAATTCTTCTTAGGTACCCATGTTGTTTTGGGTCCTTCAGCGTTAGTAACCTTGGTTTGAATTAGAACTTTAGGAACCCATATTTGCCTGGTCTTCATTGTAGGAATACTGGCCTTCTTGGGTTTCACATTGTGTTGTGTGTGCTTTTTGTTCACCTTGTGCTGTGTGTGCTTTCTGGGTGTGTAATAATATCCTCGATTATAATAATAGTCATAATCATAGTCATAGTCATAATCATCATAGTATTGATGATATGATTTTGACTGTCTTGGATATTGACGCTGGTAAGTCCTTGGCGCTGGCTTGGGTTTCACTTTTGGTGCTTGACGCTTAGCGCTTGATTCACAGTGATTAGACTTGTCCTTGACTTTTTGAGCGTTTGGATGAGTTTGTCTTTGTGAATCATTTGCCTTAGCCTTACCCTTGCCTGAGTCAGCTTTGGCTTTCTCATTTGGCCTCGTACCATTGTCGCTAGGTTCACTTAGCGTTTGACTCTGTGAACTTTTCTCAACAAAGATAACACCCTTTCCTTTGTTGTTTGCCATAACATTGGATTTATTTGGTTGTTTACCGAATTTATTACATCCTAAACCGGACTTTTCACCAAATTATCTAGTTACCTTAGTCACATTATCCAACTTTCTAGAAGCTTTGATAATGATGAGATAAGCTGCTCTGATTTAGCAAGTTTAGCGATCAAATCAGCTTCTCTTTTGACTATTATATCAAGATCGCTTTTTAACTGAATAACTTCACTCTCAAGTGATTTGTTCTTCTCAATGCACTGTTTCTGAACTTGCACTTGGCTTTGAGTGTTACTTTATCACTTTTGAGCGACGAAATAATAGCGAGATCGTTTTGATATATTTTGGCGGCCTCTTGACAATCTTTATAATATTCTTTAACTTTGTCAAGTAATTCATCATAAGAGAGAGGATGATATAATTCATTGGTTACCTCTGGTAGCGAGTCGTCAGACGCTTCATCATCTCTTGCCATGAGACAAATCAATGCTGAGTCGCTTGTAGGCTCATCATCACTACTTTCGTCTGATGATTCCAAATCCTCTTCAGGTGCGGAGAATGGTTCAGATTCCGCTAGCAGACCTTGTTGGCGAAGGTTGCTCCTGAATTGGTTTCTATCCGCATAGTCCTGCCTTGAGGGCTTTGACACATTTGGATACGGGCAATTTACCTGGTAGTGCCCTGGTTTCCTGCAATTATAACACAAATTAGTTTTCATTTTTTGTTCAGCAGTTAATCGCTTTGAGACTACTGGTGCTGAGAGATTCTGATTGGGGGATGGAGGCGCTTGGTATGGAACTGGCGCTACTGGTTGAGGTGCAGAGTACACTGGCGCTTGATACTAAGGCGCTGGTGCTGGAGGAGGAGTTTGAAATGAATTATGTCCAATAGGAGTTCTCTTCTCGTATCGTAGAAATTTCTTGAACTTCTTTACCAATAAGGCCATTTCCTTTTCTTCATTTGACTCAACCGGTTTGACCTCAATAACCGCTTTTCCCTTATTTTTGGTGGTAGCGATTAAAGCTCCTGATTCAATCGCTGAAGTCGATGTGTCGCTGACTTCACCTAATTCAAACTCAAATGCCTTTAACTCTGAAAAGACATGCTCTGGGGTAAGTGTCTCCAATGTTTGTGATTCTCTCATAGCAACAGTCTTAATTAAATACTTGCTTGGAAGACTTCTGAAAATCTTGTTGACCATTTCCTTGTTGGTCAATTCCTTGTCTAATGACGCTAACTCGGTAATGAGCAAAGTAAACCTTGCGTCTAGTTGTTCTAGCGTCTCATTGGGCTGCATTTTGAAATGCTCGAATCTTTGCATGGCTACGGAGAGCTTGTTCTCCTTCATTTGTGCTGAACCTTCACACACAATAGCCAATTTATCCCATATTTCTTTGGATGTCTTACATTGCTTTATCTTGTTGAACAATGCATCGTTATCTCCTAACGCTGAGTAAAGTGCACTTCGTCCAACATTATCCAGATTCGCTCTTTTTCGATCATCTGGCGTCCAGTCTAGTTTATTTTTCTCGACATATCCATCTGGAGTGGCTTCATCGGCTCCAGGTGCTCGAGTTCTCACTTGCATGATTTTGATGAGGCCATCTGTAATAACATCACACATTTCATTATCACATGAGCATAAGTATGCGAATGCTCTAAGTTTCCACGAATCATAATTTGATTCTACCAACTTAGGCATTTTGTTAAAAGCCATAATGATATGTTTTGATAAAAAGATTTAAAACGATTAAGTTTAGAAAGGTGGATCTAAACAAGCAGTTACGCTCGGAAACGCTTAGGTTTCTACTTCAACCGCTCTGATACCACTTGGTGGTCCCAAGTGGCATACGAAAGGGTCTAGAAGGGGGAGGTTGAATAGACCTTGAAGTCTTTTTCGACTTCACAAGTATTCCTCCCCGATCAGATCGAAGAGCTTCAATACTTTTTCCACGTTGCTTCTCTACATCATATCTAAACTCCTTAAATTTCTCAAAGGATTCAGATTTGTATCTCATCAGATATACGTAACCACACTGAGAGTGATCATCGGTGAAGGTTATGAAGTAGCTAAACCCTCCTCGAGCATTTATGCTCATAGGGCCACACACATCCGTATGGATCAAGTCCAATGGACTTGTGGCCCGTTCCACTTTACCCGAAAATGGCAACTTAGTCCTTTTCCCTTTGAGACTTAATTCGCAAGTTGTCAATTCATCTAAGTCTTGCAGACCTAAATGATTTGCCAAACTTCAAATTCTTTCTTTGGAGATATGACCTAGTCTCTCGTGCCACACTAGTGCGTTTGGTTGATTTTCTTGTTTACGTTTATTTCTTTGTTGAATATTGAGATTAGAAATTGTTGGGAAAATAGTACAAACTCCATCTTGCAATTTTGATTCCATAATAAGAGACGATTCATAAGACAAAAACAAAGTTTTATTATGAATCTCAAAACAATATCCCTCTCGATCCAAAATCAAAATCGAGATAATGTTTCTTAGTATTTCAAGAACAAAATAAACATAACTTAATACTAAATTTCTATCTCCTATCCCTAAGTAGATCATCCCTACGGCCTTGGCAGCAGCCAGTGCTCCATTTCCCACCCGCAGGGTCATGTCTCCTCTACTTAGCTTCTTGATTCTTGTCATTTTCTGCAAGTTATTGCAGATATGAACTCCACATCCTGTGTCTAGAATCCAAGAAGAATCATTAACCGAGAAGTTAACTTCAATAAAGAACGTACCTTGAGTATGTGGCTCTTTGCAGTTCCTTTGCCAGTGCCCGGTCTTCCCACATTTGAAGCACTTATCAGACTTAGCTTTCTTACCCTTCTTGATTCCTCCTTTGCCTTTCAGTTTCTTAGTCTTGTTCTTTTTCTTGTTACCTTTCTTAGGTTTAGAAGACGAATTCATAAGAAGCACTGGCTTGTCTTTCTTTATTGTGCGTTCAGCCGTCTTCAGCATGTTCAACAAATCAAGAAGCTTAGCTTCAAGTTGATTCATGTTGAAGTTGACAACAAACTGGTCATAAGAACTAGGGAGTGACTGTAGGACCCATTCCATAGATAGCTCATCATTAAGCACCACACCAAGATTAGCCAACTTTTCAATTAGCCCTATCATCTTGAGCACGTACCCATTTACATTAGAGCCATCAGTCATGCGAGCCCTGAAAAGCTCTCTTGAGATTGCAAATCTCTATCTTCTAGATTTAGTACCATACAACTCTTGCAAATGGAGAAGAATCGATGCAGAGTTCTCGATCGTCTCGTGTTGCCTTTGCAACTCATTGCTCATTGAAGCCAACATGAGACATCGTACTTGCATGTCATCTTCCTTCCATTGCTGGTACTGGAACTTTTCATCATCAGATGAGTCCTCTTCCGGCTCCTCTTGCACTGGTATATCAAGAATATACGCTCTTTTCTCAGACGAAAGGATAATCTTATGGTTACGAAACCAATCTTCAAAGTTGGGACCGGTTAGTTTGTTTGTTGCGAGAATTGTTTTGAATGGATTAGACATATCGTGTTATCTACTAAACGTACGAGGCAGACGATAAGTAACAGATTTTCAAATAAAGTTCTTATACAGTTTGGTCTTTAATTGTACAAGTCTCCCACTATTTTTTTTTTCAAATCCCACCGCCCTCTTGGTGTGATTCGAAGAATAGTTAATTCTTTAGTGGGCTTGAGATCTATCCAAATTTCATCATATGCCCCATTTTCTGAGCTAACATATGACTAGTTCGAATAGTAGCCTTACCGGGCCTTCTATCTTCCTTGATAGTTCTCAAGATCTTTTTCCTCATCTTTCGCATGTGACCCATTGGTGGTCCCAAGTGGCATACGAAAGGGTCTAGAAGGGGGGGGTGAGTAGACCCTGAAGTCTTTTTCGACTTCACAAATTTTCGTATCACTTTAGAAAATTAAACGCTTGGAAAAACTGAGCGCTTGGGTCAGACGCTTCAGAATAGTTAACTTAGACTTAGTGATTTCAGCAGTTTACCAAAGTAGGGCAACGCTTAAATCGCTTAATCAGGGTTAGCACAGCGAAAATAATGTTTAGCGTTCTTTTAGTTAAATTAATCGCTTTGCAATTTTACTTGTCTTTTTCAGAATAATATGAAGTGAATAATATAAGACAATAAAATAAATGACACAATAATTTGTAAGGTTCACTGGGTGATGTAATCCCAGCTACGTCCTTCTTCTCCTTTTTCACTTGGAGGAAATTACTATGATGATTATCAAAGGATCACACAGAAACTTCTACAAAATAGTAATGGATGAAAATGATCTTGGGCTCCTTGATCACACAGACTTCAGCACTAATGAAGATCGTCTTCTTCAAGCTTCTCTCACTCAAAAATACTGCCTGAAAGATTTCAACAACTTTTCTCACTCAGATGAAAGGTTGAGATTTATCACTAGGGTTTTGTTTGTTTTAAAGAAGATCAAACAACTTGGAATATCTCAGTTGGAGTTTGGATTTCTTCTTTGGAAGATATTTGAGATATTTGTGACTGTCTGGAATGTAGATAGAAAGCTTGAAAGGTTTTGGCTATGAAGTTTCTAAGCTTTTTCCAGAAAGAATATAAGTAGGATTTTTTGCGATAATTTCTCGTATATTCTTGATGTTGTTATGTTTTGATTTTCTGGAGTAAGGTATTTATAGGCAATTTCTTGGGATCTGTCAGTTGGACACATGTAGGAGCGTGCCTTTCACGTAGCGCGTGATTGTACCTAAAATCTGACATTCCTGAAAATTCGCTGGAACCGATTGGACGGGAGCAACTAAAACTCTGAAAGTTCTGACAGTCTGGTCAAAAGGAGGCTTGTCCACAAGTCACAGTAGCTTATCACATTTAATGCTCTTATCAGGCATTTAATGCAATTTGAATTTATTTCCCGTTGGAAATAAATGTCCGTTGAATGATTGCATTTAAGTCCTTCATGACTTGAGGATTTATTTCAGGTGAATCTTCTATAAGTCGCTTGAGTATTTGAACGCTTGATTCATGAATCCTGAACTGCGGTCTCTTAGCATTTGACAGGCGCTAAGAAGGAATCTTCATCTTCGGTTGACTTCAGACGCTGGTCTTCAACTTCTTCTCAAATAGACTCACCTAGAATTCTATTATTGATTCAGTCGCTAAGACTTAGTCTAAAATCTATGAGGATAAAAATTACAAGCCTAAACAAAATTACAAACTCTTTAAACGCTTTATACAATGATCTATGAAAGCATAAACTTACATTTTATTTGGGGTCTAACATTGAATCCAATCTTGTCATCATCAAAACATCTAACATGAACTTTCCTAACACCCATTTTTTGAGCTAACACATGGTAGTCGATGTTAGGCTCAACCCATCAAATATCCCATGGTCAATCATCAATTGCATTACCCCCATTTTTTGAGCTAAGTAATGAAACCAATGATCCCATAGGGCATCATATGCTTAGTAATGCTCACAGCCTTTCTTAGGTTCAACCCACCCCATTTTCTGAGCAAATGGATTTGAACTTCAGCGGCATATCACGTGGCAATTACTTAT
Source organism: Buddleja alternifolia (assembly GCA_019426215.1). NCBI lineage: Eukaryota > Viridiplantae > Streptophyta > Magnoliopsida > Lamiales > Scrophulariaceae > Buddleja > Buddleja alternifolia. The sequence continues at coordinate 103,632 of WHWC01000041.1, read as the reverse complement.
GACAGAAGGAATGGAAATAGAACTTCAATTCTATTCCCACATTAGCCTAATATTTTTCAAGGAGGGAATTACATTGCATACATGTAGGTCTCATCATTCTTACAATTATCTTGTTTAGTTATCTATCCTATGCATGAATTTCACAACACATCACATATCATATTGGAAAGATAAATAAACATCCCATAAAGCGGTAAATTGAGGATGGACCACCTCGAGCCCTAACCTACTAACTCACTGAGCCAAAGTGGGCCAGGACATTCTAGAAAATAAAAACACCTAGACTATTACAATGGGTTCCACCACAGCATACAAGTCTTCGAGTTTTGGCTTCGTCTTCTAGCTCCGTCTTCGATTACATAGTCTAGCAACTACTACTAATCTACTTGACAGAAAAGTAAAAGCCAAACCGGCTATTTTTACAACTCTAGAATATTACATACAATGAAAACCATACAACATAGATTGGGCTCGTGGTTCATCCCCACCACATAAGCATGCCAAGCAACAAACATATATATGCGATATCCAAAATTTACCCATCCGTCGTCTAAACAAAATTGTAAATTTCATTGGGATAATATTGATTTCCAATTTCCAAAACCCTTTTAAGAAATTATAGGTTTTTAAACAATCAACTGGGGTCAGGTTCTTGGGTTACCCGACCTTTCGGCATCAAAAATTGAGAATTTTTTTTTGATCCGATACTGCCGACCACGCCTAGGTGCCAGCAGACCCACGCCTAGGTGCCAACCTGGCGGCGCCTGGGCGCCAACATGGTCGCGCCCAGGAGCCGACGCCTGGGGGCCAGTCACCCCGCGCTTGGGTGCGGGCGACAACACCTGTTGCTGTATGGGATTTCTTTACTTTTTATCCATGAACGATTCGTTCAGTCAATGATGGACGAATTTGATCCCACCTCGGGCGTGCTTACATTAAGCAGACCACATACATCCATATGGACCAAGTCTAAAAGGTTAGTAGCTCGCTCCATTTGCCCGAGAAATGGTGACTTGGTCATCTTACGCTTTAAACAAGATTCACAAGTTGGCATATCTAGCATTTCCCGAAGGTCAAGCTTTTCCGCCATCTTAGGAATCCTATCCTTAGAGATATGCCTATTCTAGAATGCCACAAGTATGTATCATTTTGATTATCCAACTTTATCTTACTAGTATGTTCCTCATGTTGAGATAATAAGATTGGAGTATCGGGGAGAACCGTGTATATGCCATGAGACAACTTTGATTCCAATATTAAAGAAGAACCATAAAACATGGAGCAAGCTCCATTTTTGATAACAAAACTATAGCCTTCCTTGTCCAACAAGGGTACAGAAATGATATTAATTAATTGCGGAATGTAAAATACATTGTTCAAAATAACACGGTTTTTGTTGGGAAAAGATAAGTAGATAGTTCCTACGGCCGTGGCAGTAACCCATGCTCCATTCCCATACCGTATGGTCATCTCCCCCTCTACTTATCTTCTTGCTTCTTGCCATCACCTGCAAATCATTGCAAAGAGGAACTCCACATCCGGTGCCCAACACCCAAGAAGCATCATTAACTGATAAGTTAACATAAAACATACCATTCACTACTTCAGTGCAGTTACGCTTCCAATGTCCCTTTTTACCACAATTAAAGCACGCACCTTGATCGGTACCCTCAACCTTTTTCACACCACCTTTGCCTTTCAACTGCTTTTTCTTGTTGTTATTCTTCTTCCCCTTGTCCTTATTGGCCTTATGGCCCTTGGAACGGGATGAAGAACCAACAAACAGTACCGGCTTATCTTTCTTGATGCACTACTACAAAAATACACTATTACATCGCACCTATTATAGTGGTTTTGGGAAAACCACTGAATGGAGAGACCTATTACAGCGGTTTGTCCATGAACTGCTGTAATAGGGTCAAAGCGGTGACCTATTACAGCGGTTCAACAAAGAACCACTGTAATAGGGTAAGGTATATTACAGCGGTTCTTCGTTAAACATCTGTAATATGGCTATTATAGCGTTCAACGAAGAACCGCTGTAATAGCAATCACCTATTACAGCGGTTAAATTCTGAACTGCTGTAATAGGCCATTTTCCCCCTCAAAACAAAAATCCGCGGTCCATTTCCCCCCATTTTCTATCTCTCTCTCACTCGACTATCTCTCTCTACTCTCTCTCTCTCGCTCGACTCCTCCACCACCACCACCACCACCGTATACCGCCACCACCTCCACCCCCACCTCTCTCTCTCTCTCTCTCTCTCTCTCTCTCTCTCTCTCTCGTAATTCTCTCTCTATCTACTATCTCTCACTCTTCTCGGTCAAAATCGCCGCCACCCCCACCGCCGACAGCACCACCACCACGTACCCTCATTAGTATTTTTCTCTCTCTCTCTCCCTCTTTCTACTATATATATCTCTAGCCATATATGTATATATATATACACACACACCCCACATATACCGCTGTCACCACCACCACACCCACCATATACCGCCGCCACCACCATCTTATACCGCCGCTGCCTCCGCCACCACCACCCGAGCGCCGCTCATCTCTCTCTCTCTCTCTCACCTTATAGGTATATACTTATATATATGTTATGTTATATATATGTTATGTATATGTTATGTTATATATGTTATGATAATTTGGGTTATATGTTAATATCTTGATTGTTGTTATATATATGTTATGTTAATTGGGGTTTTGTCAATTATATAATGTGGGTTATATGTTAATATCTTGATTGTTGTTATATATATGCTATGTTAATTGGGGTTTTGCAAATTATATAATGTGGGTTAAATGTTAATTTCTTGATTGTTGTTATATATATGTTATGTTAATTATGGTTTTGTGAATTATATAATGTGGATTTTTGTTATGTTATGTTATAGTTGATTATGTTAATTGGTTTTGTAAATTATATAATGTGAATTTTTGTTATATATATGTTAATTGGGGTTTCTTGATTGCTGGATTTTTGATTTATGCTATGATATGTTGGTATTATGATTGGATTTTCGTTGTATTGTTTTGTTGACATCGTTAATTGCATTCAAGGTTTTGTGAAGTTCGATTGGTTTTGTGAACGAATTGATGGATTGGTTTTGTTGGTTGCAATTTTGGGGGAAGATTAAGTCAAGAACTTGGTAGAAATTTTTGCGTTGTTACTCTGTCGAATTTTTTCTAGAATAATGGGCATTGTTATTTGTTTTACTGCATATATATTTGTTTGGGTTTGTTGTGGTTGAAATATCTGAGTTTTGTTGGTTCCAAGGTTGGGGGGAGATTAAGTCGAGAACTTGGTAGAAATTTTTACGTCGTTACTCTGCCGAATTTTTTCTTAAATAATGGGCATTGTGGGTCAAATAATTTAGAAACTTTTATAGTGTTTTGTTGTTTGGTTTTGTTATGTTTGAAAAATCAGAATCAAGATGGATCGAAGTTGAATTTTAGCGGATCGTATGTCGGAGCAATATGAGAAAGGGGTGAAAGAATTCATCAATTTTGCGGTTGAGCATGCACCAGATTGGACTAGGGTCAGTTGCCCGTGTTTACGTGGTTTTTTTGGAAAGAGAATTAGTCCACATGAATTGGAAGATCATTTGGTGTGTAATGGAATTGATAAAAGGTACACACGTTGGACAAGATACTGTGAAAGTAGTGCCACCTCAGATGATTTAGGTGGTACATCATTGTTAGAGTGTATGCCCTCAAATGCCATAAAGAGGATAGATTTATAGAGCATTGACTTGTAACTAAATAATATCTTTTCGTTATATATAAGGCATTATCTTGTTATTTTCTTATAGGCATTTTTAAGGTGTTAATAAACAACATAAAGTCTTTCATAATAAGGCAGACCTTCTACTTCCTATGGGTTATGAAGAATGACACTATATGGGTTTGATCCTTATTATCTAAATAGGGTTCGCAAGTCTATGAGAGTATTGACTGGACATCAATAGAGGTCAAAGACTTGTATGATGTAAGTTTTGACAGAGAAAAGTGTCAGTCGAACACTATGGGAATGTTAGTGGGAACTTATGTCATAGACATATCAGTTGGACCGATATGTTTAAACACGGCTCGCATCGGTTTCATCACATGTGTATTCACTCACTAACCGTCAATGATGAAACTGATAAGTTGTGATAGGTACGCGTGAACCTTAGACCTGAAGAATCGAGTTGAAGATGTACTTGTGACATCAAGTCTGTCATTAGAGTGGTTAGATCCAATTCACCCTTTGGTGGGATCGACCTTGAAGTGCGACTCGATGGGCAAGTAGCATTCTTAACGGAGCAAAATGGGATTTATTAATTCTCTCATAAGTGAATGAGCTAAATATCCTATGCAGTCATGAATGAGTGAGGTTAAAAGTCTTTGGCCAAAGCATAAAGAGATACTCATGTTAGACATGAAGGTATACTCATTGACCTCGATTCATTATGAGCTAAGCATATAGTCAAGTCATGTGAGTTTGACTAAAACCATGACTCTCACTTGACTAAAAAGTTTATACTCGCACGGTATTCACAGCGTATAAGGTTTGGAATGATCCTATTCATTCGTTGTCTATTGGGATACGATGTGAGCCACGTGACTGGCTAGGTGTTACTCACATCCTTTTGGTTTCTTCCCAATTGCCTTTTGAGATGAACCTGTTGGGAAAATAATTGCATAAAAACAAAAACGCAGCAGAAGAATTATAACTTTGATCCCAGTGGTTCATCTCTATTTCTCGTATTTAAATTGGGTTCTAAGAAATCAATTACCATTCTCGCATATGTTGAAATCTGAACCAGCTTTGCAATCCTTTCCTCGAACAGCAAATCTATCGCTGTCTCTAAATTGCCACGCCGAAGTCAAGAACGAAAATTACCTTCTTCTTTCACCTCTTGGAAGACGGCTAGCGTCAGAGAGAAAGGGAGGAGAGTTTTCTTGGAAAGAGTTTTAGGGTTTTTCAAAATAACAACTCTTGGTTATTTTTTCACTAAGTAGTATATATATACTATAATAGAAAACAATAACCTAGGTTCACAGAAAGTGGACGCCCACTTGAAGGCTTTTAAGCCTTTCGGGCTTTTGTTATTTAATTAATTAAATAATTAACATTATTTATCCAATAAATAAATTAATTAAATAATCAATTAATTCATGTTAATATCATAATCAAATTCCCATGAGGAATTTTAATTCATTAACTTGATTAATTAATAAAATCATCTAATGATTAATTAATTAATCTCGATATCCAATACCGAAAATTCTCTCACGTCTCTTCCTACGATTTTCTTTTTGCACTTCCTTTAAGCGCGACTCTTTAGGTTCGTCTCAAAAGGCAATTGGGAGGAAACCAAAAGAATGTGAGTAACACCTAGCCAGTTGCCTCACATTTACTCACATTCACTTATGAGAGAATAAATCCCATTTTTGCTGATCAGTTAACAATGCTACCTGCCCATCAAGTCGCACTTCGAGGTCGATCCCACCAAAGGGTGATTTGGATCTAACTACTCTAATGACAGACTTGATGTCACAAGTACATCTTCAACTCGACTCCTCAGGTCTAAGGTTCACGCGTACCTATCACAACTTATCAGTTTCATCATTGACTGTCAGTGAGTGAATACCCATGTGATGAAACTAATGCGAGCCGTGTTCGAACATATTAGTCCAACTTATATGTCCATGACATAAGTTCCCACTAGCATTCCCATAGTGTTCGACTGACACTTTCTCTGTTAAAACTTATATCATGCAATTTCTTGTTCTGTATTGATGTCCAGTCAAATACTTTCGTAGACTTACGAACCCTATATAAAGATAAAGGATCAAACCTTTCTAGAGTCATTCTTCCTATCCCATAGGAAGTAGAAGGTTTGCCTTATAGTCAATGACTTTACATTGTTTGTTAACACCTTACAAACGCCTATAAGAAAATAACAAGACAATGCCTTATATATAATAAAAGGATATTGTTTAGTTACATGTTCATGCCCTATAAATCTATCCCCTTTATAGCATTTGAGGGCCTTCACTCTAACAATCTCCCACTTGTACTCAATGCCATTTGCTATGGCATTTAATACCCATCCCTTCGAGATGTTTTTCAAGCACCGCCTGTGCCAATGGTTTGGTCAATGGATCAGCTGTTGGGTTGACTCATTCCCTCGGATGGCTCGTGGCAGCAGAAATTAAAATTTTACAAAAGTAAACGTACAACCACCCAAAAACAGGAATATGGAATTGGTTCGATCGAATTTGATAAGAAGGTAAACGAAATTATACCTTCCGAAAATTTTGTTTCACCTCGAACTTTGGATCTCAGCAACCCTGTGGTGAAAATCCATACAATTTCCCTTGGGTGAGAAATTGCTTGTCGTCTTTTCGTATCTCCCAGTTTAGAGTGCTCCAAGCGTCGCACCTCTAAGATGTATCCACACCTCGTTCAAGTCACCAATTGTCTTGCCTTGCGTGTTAGACAACAAAACGATTCTAAGCTTAACTTAGGCTTGATTATATGAAGGGTAGGAATATTTTCTAAGTCGTTTAATTCAACACATGAATAGAACGACGTCTTGTTGGAAAGGGAGAAGAAGGTGGCCGATTTTAGAGTCTAGAGAGGGGCGAATTTTCCAGCAAAAAATCATCATCAATTTTAGTCTTCTTCATCTCTTATTTATAGGTGAAGATTACCTAGAGTCCAATTAGGAAAAGGAAACTTCCTTTCTCCTAAACTCTCTAGTAATCCTTATCCTATGAAGACTGGAGAAGGGGAAAACTCTTTTCCTCCACCACATGGTAAAAAATCGCCCCCTTCCCTTATTTTCACTCAAGAAATTGGTCAACACATTCAATTGGACTCTAGGGTTCAATTTTGACTTCTCAATTTAATTATAGGCACAACCCATCAATTAAATACTAGTCAAATTAAATCGAACCAATTAATTCCAACATTTATTTATTTAACTTGGGCTCCACCCAATTAAATAAAATACTTGGACTCTACTAGGTCCATTAATTTAATTAATTCTACAAGATTAATTAAAAGAGTAAAATTAATTGAATCCTTCAATTAATTTCTATTCCATATTAGGAAAGTACTACACTTTCCTAATTCCCTCAATTTTCTCAAAATTCATTAATCACATCTATTCAAGCAGTGACTCTCCCGAGTTAGTGTGTGACCCTTTAGGCTCGTTTCTATCTAGTAGTAAGTACACCTTCCCACAGTGCTAGTGTACCTTCCAAAAATGGAAGTACTAGATTAAATCAATCCTTTGATTTAATCAAGCCTCGAATTAGTCGCTAATTCTCGGCACTTACAAATCGCGGTTGCCCACCTATCATAGGGTCCGAAGACCTAGATAAAACGAAAGTAAAGATACGCGTTTTGCGATCTTGATCCTCGCATAAGTAAGATCCCTCTATCTAATCTCCCGATTGAATCTAGAGTAGTGGCTAAGGTCGAAGCTCTATTAATTCATTCCTATGTTTACCACGTCATGTGAAATCGACTTCGACTATCTAAACGAGGAAACCCTACGCCTCTTTAGATATCATACTTCGGCCGAAGATTCCTTAAGTCGATTCACTATGTAACCATAGGAGATTAATTGACTGGCTAACATCAGAGATAGATTCCTCTCGATTGTCATGTGCCTTACTATGTAAGACGTACATGTCTGAGTTTGCCCACATCCGATCATCTAAAGTGATCATGTAACAAATCAAGAACATGTGCGGTTACGCATAAGACATCCAATGGAATCTTAGGTCCATAAGGATTACTCTTATACTACAAGACCACTGGAAGTTCCCCATTGACTGGGAATCCATTTTAGGAACTTCCATGGGGTTGTTCAGTTCGCCCATTACCACAATGCCAACCCTCATATATGAATTGGCTTTCACCGTGCCAGTATCTATGGAACGAGATACACTTCTCCCAGAGTATGCATCATATGAGCAAGTCTTTTGGGTTACATTGATATCCTTTATCTCGATGAACCCTTTTACGACTTGGAATAGTGTTTAAAGTTCACAGCCTTCGAGACATATTCCATCATTGCCACATCCAACGTGCAATGGTGTCCCATAGCTATGTGTGATCCTTCGGGACTTTATTCTAAGCCAAAGTAAAAACTAATTTAAGAATAAAGACATGCCACACATATAAAGAGATTGACTTTATTTATAAGAAAATGATTATTCAGCTCTGGAGTTACTATTACATAGAATGGCGCCCAATAATTGGTGCGCCGGGCACTAACTCTAACAATCTTCCACTTGCCCTAGCGCCAATTGCCCATGTACTTAAGGCCCATTCTTCCCAGATGTCCTTAAAATACTTTTTGGCTAAGGGGTTTGGTGAGTGGGTTCGCTATGTTGTCCGCTGTGTCCACACACTCCATTCGCACGTCGCCTCTTCCAATGATTTCTCTTATCAATCGAAATTTCCTCAGAACATATTTGGATTTCTGATGAGACCTTGGCTCTTTTGCTTGCGCAATAGACCCGTTGTTATCACAGTAGACCGTTACTGGATCCCAAAGGGATTGAACGACACCTAATTCTTGGATGAAGTTCCTCATCCAAACAGCTTCTTTTGTAGCCTCATTTGCTGCAATAAATTCTGCTTCAGGTGGAGTCGGCTATGGTTGCTTGCTTGGAACTCTTCCAGCTAACCACTCCGCCATTAAGCAGAAAAAACAAACCAAGAGACCGACTTCGAGTCATCCTTGTCGGATTGGAAACTCAAATCAGTAAACCCCTCTAATTCCAATTCTCCTCGTCCGTATATCAAGAACAAGTCCTTAGTTCTCCTCAGATACTTAAGGATTGTTTTCACCGAACTCTAGTGTGCCAAACCTGGATTCGCTTGATATTGACTGCACACACTCAAGCATAGGCTACATCGGGTCTTGTGCATATCATCGCATACATGATACTACCTATCGGAGAAGCATAGGGAGTTTTGGACATTCTCACTCTTTCCTCCTCAGTCTTTGGGCACATACACTTGGAAAGTGTGATACCATGTCCCATTGGCAAGAATACCTTCTTGGACTCTTACATCTCAAATCTTTTGAGTACGTGATCGATATATGCATATTGGGAAAGACCTAGCATCCTACTCGATCTATCTCTATAGATCTTCATATCGAGTATGTAGGACGCCTCTCCTATATCTTTCATGGAGAATTTATTAGAGAGCCACACTTTAGTTGACTGCATCATCCCTACATCATTTCCAATTAGTAGGATGTCATCGACATAAAGTATGATGAAACTGCGCTCCCACTGACTTTCTTGTACACACATGCCTCTTCAACGTTTTGAACGTATCCATACTCTTGTATGACAGTGTCAAAACATTTGTTCCAACTTCGAGAAGCTTGTTTAAGTCCATAGATGGACCTTTGGAGTTTACACACTTTGTGTTCGCTCCCTTTGGATGTAAAGCCCTCTGGCTGTTGCATGTAAATCTCTTCCTCAATTTCTCCATTGAGGAACGCAGTCTTTACATCCATCTGCCATATTTCATAATCAAAATATGCAGATATAGCAAGCACAATCCTAATGGATTTCAGCATGGCCACTGGTGAGAAGGTTTCCTCATAGTCAATCCCTTGTCTTTGAGTAAATCCTTTTGCCACGAGGCGAGCCTTATAGGTTACTACCTCTCCATCGACTCCAAGCTTTCGCTTGTAGACCCACTTACAGCCAATGGGCTTGATGCCCTCAGGTGGGTCAACCGAGGTCCAAACCTTGTTGGAGTACAATTTGGTCTACTTTTCTATCTCCTAACTAATTTCCATTCCCCATCCGCAGGGTCATGTCTCCTCTACTTAGCTCCTTGGTTTTTCTCATCACCTGCAAATCATTGCCGATATGAACACCGCATCCAGTGTCAAGAACCCAAGAAGTATTGTTAACAGTAAAGTTAACTTCAACAAAGAACATACCTTGAGCCAGAGGCTCTTTGCAGTTCCTTTGCCAGTGCCCAACTTTTCCACATTTGAAGCACTCATCAGACTTTTTAGACTTGGACTTCTTACCCTTTTTCACACCACCATTATCTTTCAGCTTCTTAGTCTTATTCTTCTTCTTGTTGCCCTTCTTGGCTTTTGAAGAGGAATTTATAAGAAACACCGGTTTATCCTTCTTGATGGTACTTTCAGCAGTCTTCAACATGTTCAACAGCTCAGGAAGCTTTGTTTCAAGTTGGTTCATGTTGAAATTAACCACAAATTGATCATAAGAGTTAGGCAATGACTATAGGACCAAGTCCACAGAAAGCTCATTATCAAGTGCCACGCCTAGACCAGCCGATTTTTCAATCAGCCCGATCATTTTAACTACGTGCACACTTACATCAGAGTTTTCAGTTATTCGAGCTTTGAAGAGCTCCTTGGAGATAGCGTATCTTTCTCGCCTAGTTCTAGTGCCATACAGCTCTTGCAAATGAAGGAGGATCGACGCAACATTCTCAATCGTCTCATGTTGTCTCTACAACTCGTTGTTCATAGAGGCCAACATGAGACATCGCACTTGCATGTCATCTTCCTTCCATTGCTGGTACTGGAACTTTTCATCATCAGATGAATCTTCTTCCGGCTCATTTTGCACCGGTATATCAAGCACATATTGTCTTCTTTCAGACGAAAGGATAATCTCAAGGTTACGAAGCCAATCTTCAAAGTTTGGTCCAGTCAGTTTGTTTGTTTCAATTAGGGTTTTGAAAGGATTATTGGCCATTTTCATTTATCTACAAAAATGCATAACAGACAATCAATAACGGAATTTCAAAATAAAGTCCTTATACAATTTGGTCTTTAATTGTACAAGTCTCCCACTATTTTTCTCAAATCACACCACCCTCATGATATGATTCGAAGAAACGTTAGTCTCTTTAGTAGGCTTGAGATCTATTCTCACTTCATCATATGCCCCATTTTCTGAGCTAACACACGATGATTTCGAATAGTAGCCTTACCGGGCCTTCTATCTTTCTAGATAGTTCTCAAGATGGTTTTCCTTATCTCCCACATGTGCCCCATTTTCTGAGCTAACACATGAGGGACGATGTTAGGCTCGACCCATCAAATATCTCATGTATAACCATCAATTCCATTGCCCCCATTTTCTGAGCAGAGCAATGAAACTAACCGATTTCCACGGGGCACCGTAGTGCTTAGTAAACACTCACAGCCTACCGCGGATCCAATCCACCCCATTTTTTGAGCAAAAGGATTGAACCTTTGGCGGCGTTTCACATGGTGAATACTTATGATGGAAGGTATGACAATAGAATTCCATTCTTATAATCACAAAAGCCTAATATTTTCACAGGAGGGAATTATAACATGCTTATTTGGGAGGTCTCATCAGATTTAATTATTTTGTTTTAGTTATCTATCCTATGCATGCATTACATCACATAATCATCATAGACAGATAAATAAAACATCCACAAAGCGGTAAAATTGAGGATGAACCACCTCGAGCCCTAACCTAGTAAACCCACTCGAGCCAAAGTGGGTTTGGACATTCTAGAAAGTAAAAAACAACCTAGACTATTACAATGGTATCGCCTCAGCATACAAGTCTTCAAGTCCCTGCTCCATCTCCATGCTCCGTCTTCGATTACATAGAATATTTAAAAAAAACTACTAATCTACTATGCGGAAAAGTAAAGAGCCAAATCGGCTATTATTTACAACTCTAGAATAATTACATACATTGAAAACAAATACTATGACTAGGCTCATGGTTCATCCCCTTATCACATAAACATGCCAAGCAACAAACATACATGCGATAAAGAAATTTTTACCCATTCATCGTTCAAACTAGATTGCAAATATCATTGGGATAAGTTCGATATCGATTTATAAAACCTTATTCAGAGTTTATAAGTAAAAAAAAATTCATAGGTAAGGTCTTTGGGTCACCCACCTCCAGAAAGTACGAAGAAAGGAATTTTTTTTTTTTAAACTTTCTGTTGAGGCGTGGTCTGACCCACGCTTGGGCGTGCTCATACGCGCGCCTGGGCGTGGGTTACCCCACGCCTGGGTGTGCCGTGCAGCGGCTGTTGCTCTTCGCGATTTTTTAAATCAATTTTTCGCGCGTTCGTGATTCTTTCGAGTTTCGGTTAACGAATCTGAATTCTCCTAAGGTCTGAGTTTTATTACTTGATGATTAAACCTTTGGTCTAACCATCTCGCAACACCCCACCAAAGATGATTTCATAAAACTAAATCAAAACTTACGAAAACAACCATATACCCTCATGATTTTTAAAACTAATGACTTTTAAACATTTAAAATCATAAAACATCAAACAACATCCCAAATCAAAATCAATCCTAGTTTAACAATGAATATATTGATTATCATGCTTTCGATTTTACAATTAAAACATAAAAACAAACATGCATAATCACATAAAAAATTCGATCGAGCCAAACCATGGCTCTGATACCACTGTTGGGTTGACTCATTCCCTCGGGTGGCTCGTGGCAGCGGAAATTAAAATTTTACAAAAGTAAACGTACAACCACCCGAAAACAGGAATATGGAATTGGTTCGATTGAATTTGCTAAGAAGGTAAACGAAATTATACCTTTCAAAAATTTCGTTTCACCTCGAACTTTGGATCTCAGCAACCCTGTGGTGCAAATCCACACAATTTTCCTTGGGTGAGAAATTGCCCGTCGACTTTTCATATCTCCCGATTTAGAGTGCTGCAAGCGTCGAACCTCTAAGATGTATCCACACCTCGTTCAAGTCACCAATCGTCTTGCCTTGCGTGCTAGACAACAAAACGATTCTAAGTTTAACTTAGACTTGATTATATGAAGGGTAGGAATATTTTCTAAGTCGTTTAGTTCAACACATGAATAGAACGATGTCTTGTTGGAAAGGGAGAAGAAGGTGGCCCATTTTAGAGTCTAGAGAGGGGCGAATTTTCCAGCAAAAATTCATCATCAATTTATTGGTGAAGATTACCTAGAGTCCATTTAGGAAAAGGAAACTTCCTTTCTCCTAAACTCTCTAGTAATCCTTATCCTATGAAGACTTGGAGAAGGGGAAAACTCTTTTCCTCCTCCACCACATGGTAAAAAATCACCCCCTTCCCTTATTTTCACTCAAGAAATCGGTCAACACATTCAATTGGACTCTAGGGTTCAATTTTGACTTCTCAATTTAATTATAGGTACAACCCATCAATTAAATACAAGTCAAATTAAATCCAACCAATTAATTCCAACATTTATTTATTTAACTTGGGCTCCACCCAATTAAATAAAATACTTGGACTCTACTAGGACCATTAATTTAATTAATTCTACAAGATTAATTAAAAGAGTAAAATTAATTGAATCCTTCAATTAATTTATATTCCATATTAGGAAAGTACTACACTTTCCTAATTCCCTCAATTTCCTCGAAATTGATTAATCACATCTATTCAAGCAGTGACTCTCTCGAGTTAGCGTGTGACCCCTTAGGCTCATTTCTATCTAGTAGTAAGTACACCTTCCCACAGTGTACCTTCCAAAAATGGAAAGTACTGGATTAAATCAATCATTTGATTTAATCAAGCCTCGAATAGGGTCCCAAAGACCTAGATAGGGTCTCGAAGACCTAGATAAAACGAAAGTAAAGATACGCCTTTTGCGATCTTGATCCTCGCATAAGTAAGATCCCTCTATCTAGTCTCCCGATAGAATCTAGAGCAGTGGCTAAGGTCGAAGCTCTATTAATTCAATCCAATGTTTCCCACGTCATGTGAAATTGACTTCGACTATCTAAACGAGGAAACCCTACGCCTCTTTAGATATCATACTTCGGCCGAAGATTCCTTAAGTCGATTCACTATGTAACTATAGGAGATTAACTGACTGGCTAACGTCAGAGATAGATTCCTCTCGATTCTCACGTGCCTTACTATGTAAGACATGCATGTCTAAGTTTGCCCATATCCGATCATCTAAAGTGATCATGTAACAAATCAAGAACATACGCGGTTACGCATAAGACATCCAATGGAATCTTAGGTCCATAAGGATTACTCTTATACTACAAGACCACTGGAAGTTCCGCATTCGACTGGGAATCCATTTGAGGAACTTCCATGGGGTTGTTCAGTTCACCCATTAGCACAATGGCAACCCTCATATATGCATTGGCTTTCACCATGCCAGTATCTATGGAACGAGATACACTTCTCCCAGAGTATGCATCATATGAGTGAGTCTTTTGGGTTACATCGATATCCCTTTTTCTTGATGAACCATTTTACGACTTGGAACAATGTTTAAAGATCACAGCCTTCGAGACATATTCCATCATTGCCTCATCCAACGTGCAATGGTGTCCCATAGCTATGTGTGATCCTTCGGGACTTTATTCTAAGCCAAAGTAAAAACCAATTTAAGAATAAAGACATGCCACACATATAAAGAGATTGACTTTATTTATAAGAAAACGATTGTTCAGCTCTGGAGTTACTATTACATAGAATGGCCCCCAATAATTGGTGCGCCGGGCACTTACTCTAACATCAGCGACATTGTCAGCTGAGGCTATTTTCTGGACAGATATTTCTCCTCGTGCAACAATCTCTCTTATGATGTGATATCTCCTCTCGATGTGTTTGGACTTGTTGTGAGACCTAGGTTCCTTTGCTTGCGCTATTGCTCCGGTGTTGTCACAATAAAGTGGCAACGAGAGCTTTATGCTAGGAACCACTTGAAGTTCTTCTATGAACTTCCTTATCCAAACAGCCTCTTTAGCTGCCTCAGAGGCAGCTATGTATTCATCCTCTGTAGTGGAGTCCCCGGTTGTGATTTGCTTGGAACTTTTCCAAGTTACTGCCCCACCATTGAGGGTGAATACGAATCCTGAGGTGGATTTTCGGTCATCGACATCAGATTGAAAATCTGAATCAGTGTACCCGTCCACTCTCAGGTTACCACTCCCATAGATGAGAATCATATCCTTGGTTCTCTTCAGATACTTTAGATATTCTTCACAGCTATCCAATGTCCCTTGCCAGGGTTTGCTTGAAATCGACTAACAACGCTTACCGAATAAGCAATATAAGGTCTAGTACACAGCATTGCGTACATCAGGCTACCCATTGCTGATGCATAGGGTACAGTGCTCATTTCTTTTCTATCTTCCTCACTTTAAGGACACATAGTTTTTGAGAGATGTATCCCATGCCTCATTGGCAGGAACCCTTTCTTAGAATCCTCCATCCTATATCTCTTTAGGACCTTTTCTAAGTAAAGGGCTGGGGAAAGCCCTATCATTCTATGTGTTCGATCTCTATAGATTCGAATCCCTAAAATATAAGTTATCTCTCCCAAGTCTTTCATGGAGAAAGTACTCGAAAGCCACTTCTTTACAGTGGTGAGCATTCCTCTATCATTCCCTATGAGTAATATGTCATCTACATATAACACAAGGAATGTTATCTTGCTCCCACTAACCTTCTTGTAAACACATGGCTCATCTTCGTTCTTGATGAAGTCAAATCCTTTGACAGCCTCATCAAAATGTAGATTCCTGCTACGGGATGCTTGCTTGAGTCCATAAATGGATCTCTCGAGCTTACACACCTTATGAGTATGCTCCTCGGATACAAAACCTTTAGCCTGTTCCATATAGATATCCTCTTCTAGGAACCCATTTAGAAAAGCAGTTTTGACATCCATTTGCCATATTTCATAATCTAGGTGTGCGGCTATTGCAAGTAGAATCCTTATTGATTTGATCATAGCCACTGATGAAAAGGTTTCTTGGTAGTCAATTCCTTCCTTTTGACAATACCCTTTCGCCACTAGCCTGGCTTTGTAGGTGTCTACTTTGCCATCAGCACCAATCTTTCTCTTGTAGATCCATTTGCACCCAATTGGTTTTACCCCTTCAGGTTGGTCTACAAGTTTCCAGACTTGGTTTGCATGCATCGAATCAATCTTAGTTTGCATAGCTTCGCACCATCTAGTAGCATCCACATCCACCATTCCTTGATCAAAAGTGGAGGGATCATCTCCATGATCCTCCTCTAATACAGAATAAAGATCCAGCTCCCTCTGTACTAGATATTCGTACCTCTCAGGCGGTTGAGGTACTCTACTTGATCTTCATGGTTGTGGTTGTGTTATAGAAGGTTCGGTTCTC
Source organism: Buddleja alternifolia (assembly GCA_019426215.1). Lineage (NCBI taxonomy): Eukaryota > Viridiplantae > Streptophyta > Magnoliopsida > Lamiales > Scrophulariaceae > Buddleja > Buddleja alternifolia. Next base: position 87,419 of record WHWC01000041.1, on the reverse strand, counting down.
ACTTCCTGTGTAGATGTATCCACTGGAGTCTCATTTTGTTCTTCTATAACAATCTTTCTACACGCTCTTCCTTCTTGAATGAACTCATCTTCAAGAAAGTGGGCTTGTAAAGCTACAATGATCCTTTGATCATCGTGCAGGTAAAAGAGGTATCCCATTGAATCCTCAGGATATCCAACGAAACTCCCTTCAAGGATCTTGCCTCCAATTTGTCCACTTTGGTCTTTTTGACATAAGCCGGACATCCCCAAATCTTGATGTGATTAAGACTTGGTTTCCTATTCCTCCATATCTCATAGGGAGTCACAGGAACAGACTTGGACGGACATCTATTTAAAATGTGTACAGTTGTAAGCAGCGCATGACCCAACAGTGAAATGGGTAAGTCAGTGTAGCTGAGAATGGAGCAAACCATGTCCAACAAAGTTCGATTCCTTCGCTCAGCTACTCCATTTAACTGTGGTGTCGCTGGAGGTGTGAGCTGTAATACTATACCATTCTCTCTGAGGTATGCATCAAACTCGTCACTCATATATTCTCCTCCTCGATCCGATCGAAGGGTTTTTATATGTTGACCAATTTGATTTTCCACTAAAGCCTTGAATTCCTTGAACTTTTCAATGGATTCAGACTTATGCCTCATCATGTACACTAGACCATATCTTGAATGGTCATCAGTGAAGGTGATGAAGTAAAGGAAACCTCCTCGTGCCATTTCTCCAAATGGACCACAAACATCAGTATGCACTAAGCCTAAGATTTGTCAGGCTCTTTCAAAAGTCCCTGTGAAGGGGGTCTAGCCATCTTGCCTTTGAGACAAGATTCACAAGTAGGATAGGGATCCAATCTCAATGGGCCAATTAGTCCATCTTTATCCATTTCGCGAATCTTATGTTCGCCGGCATGGCCTAGTCTAAGATGCCATATCAATCTTTGGTTTATTCCAAGCTTACTACGTTTCCTTTACATAGCATTCACAGAACATTCATTTTGGACATTAAGGTAATACAATCCATTTATTAAAGAAGCAAAGCCTACTAATTTATTACCATAATAAATGTTGCATCGTTCATCAATAAAATGGAAAGTGTAACCAAGTTTAACTAAAACGGGAATAGATACAATGTTTTTAAGACCATTGGGCAAAACTAAAACATTATCCAGAAATAGTATATGTCCAGAATTAAGAAATAATGAGGCAGTTCTAATTTTAGTAGCTACGACGCTTTGCCCGCTACCTACTCTTATCTTCACCTCATCGGGGCTCAGCTTTCTTCTTCTTTCCAGATTCTGGTTCACACAACATACATGAGTATTAGCTCCTGAATCAAGAATCCATGAAGAGGAAAAAATGGTAATAGAGCAATTAGTTTCAAAAACATAAAGTTCTTTACCTTTTGCTCGTATGTTAGGACAGTCTCAGCTCACCGCAGCATAAGCATCTGTCCTGATTTCTAGCCCTCTTATTTCTCCTTCGGTGTGCTTTGTTGCAAGTCGTGCTGGATACCCCTTCCTCTAAATGGTCATTATTATTCCTTCTTCCATCCAATGGATTAGGAAAAGTAATTACCATTGGGTTGTTCCATTTGTCTGCCTTTATTTGTTTCTGAGCAACTTTGAGTTTTTCTAATAGCCCAGCTAAACAACCCTCAATGTCATTCATGTCAAAGTTTATGACGAAGTAATAGAACGAATCGGGGAGTGACTGTAGGATGAGATCAACTTGGAGATGTAGATCCATGTAGAAGTTTAAAGATTTTAGTTTTTCTATCATGGTCATCATTTTGAAAACGTGTTCTCCAACATCCTCTCCTTCAGTCATTTTAGTTCGAAAGAGATCCCTTGAAATGAAATATCTAGCGGTCCTACCGCGCTCTCCGAACAACTCATCCAGATGCAAGATAATGTCTCTTGCATTATCCATCTTATCATGGGACCTTTGCAACTCTATGCACATTGAGCTTAAGATGTACACCCTTCCTCTATGGTTATCATAGCACCAATCCCAACGAGCCAGGCAAACTTCATAATCCTCGTCTTTTCCAGGAATAGGAGGACGACCAATTTCCAGTACCTAGTCTATGGATTCACTGCTAAGGACCATCCTCCGCTTTGTGAGCCATTCTATGTAGTTTGGACCAGTGAGAATCGTGTTTTCCCTCAATTTCGATAGTGGTTTGGGAGATATTATTAAATTTGAGAGAGATAAATCAAAATAGCTGCAGAAAATAAAGCAAACTTTATTAGACTTGTGTAACTAAACTAAAACCAAGTTTAAAATCAAGGACTTCGACTTATAACTTGGCTCCCACTACATTTTTTGAGATTCACACTCCCACTGTGAAAAACGGAAGTGATCGTTGCAATGTACTTCGTGGTGGGGATTGATTTCTTTAATTAATCTAATGGATGGCAACCCTTTAACGATATATGGTCCATTATTTTAATTAAAGTGATGTCCAACATCAATCTATCCAATAGATGGTTCAATCTTCTTTTTCCCATAATCCACCAAAACCGCAACCCTTTAACGATTTATAGGCTTTGTGGATTATCTAAGTTTACTCCCACTAACTCCTCATAATCTAACATTTGAATTTCACCTCGCAACCCTTTAACAATATTTGGGGTGAAATATGTCTCGATTAAGGCATCTAATGCACTTAATAAAATTCTAGAATTAAATCTTGATATACGACGCCCACTTACTGGGAAGATGCCATATACTAGGTTTAATACTTAATTTCATTAAGTTTAGTGGAGGGAACGGATGCCTAGCATCCCTTACTAACTTAGTATCAATTTTTGCTTGAGAGAATTCATGTTCTAAACATTTATCAAAGTCTCACTTTGCACATTATTAAATTTATATAGCGCATATTGTTAACACACATGCTTCATACAACTAATGAACAAGCATCGAAAGCAATAAACCAACACAGATGTCCATGGGCTTTATCTAGAGGGCCTAAGCCAATGGGCCATCATTAAAAAAGAAAAATAAGCCTAGCTATTCTTCGTGGGCTCCAAGTTCCACTTCTTTTGGATTGATCTCCTCTTGAAAGGCCTATTCTATTTGTATCTATTACATGAGATTATTTAACAACCTATACATAATTCTAGAAATAAAATAAACGGGCTCAATTCCGGCCCTTACAACCCATAAAAGGAAATACAATCAAAAGAAAAAACCTAAGCCCATGGACAATGTCACCATCATATAATACATGCTCGTGAAAAATAAAGCAATTATGTTGGTGGTTAAGTTAATGAATAATTAGTCCAACTAATTAATTCCCTCAATAAAATTCCAAATTTTATTGATAATCATGACAATAAACCATTTAGTGAGAATCTTTTAATTCAAATAAATAACTTAATTAAAAATTCTCCAAGAACCATTAATTAATTATTTCACTCAAATTAATAATATTCAATAAAAATAATTTGGGCTTTATTTCATAAAATATAATTACCAACCATTGGCATATTTAATTTCAATTAATTAGGCCCAAAACTAATTTATTGAATAGTCCATATTTTTAAATAAAATAATTTGGGCTTATTTAACTAAATCCGGGTCATCATCTTTTTGACCCGCCCGGATAATTAAAATAGCCCAAAACCCATTTAATTAAAAAATTGGACCCTAGGAATATAACCCGACCCGTTAGGACCCGAGCCCACGTGCGCTGGGCGCACGACACGACGTATGCCATGCGCCCAGCGCATGGCTTGAGCCTGGCCTCGCGGCCAAGCGCCGTGTGCCCAGCACACGACGTGGCCTGGCCGCGTGGCTAGACCCCTTCACACGACGTTGTGCGCGTGGCGCACGGCATCGAGCGCACAGCGTGCGCATATGTGCGCACAACAGGTAGCCCGAAGGCCATCAGCTGTGCGCACAACGTGCGCTGTCTGCGTGCCCAGCGCGCAGACTGCGCACGTTGTCCTCGTCGCTGGGTTTTTCCGACCCGATTCTCACAAAATTTAGATTTTTCAATTCACAAGTCATCATACTACAACATACGTGAATTAAACGCAGAAAAATCATGGATTATCATCATGAAAAACATATTCAAAACATGCTTCAAAAAATGCAAAAAACACATAATCACGTAATCAATTAAATACAAAAATCAGAGATTGGCTCTGATACCACTGTTGGGAAAATAATTGAATAAAAATAAAAACGCAGCGGAAGAATTATAACTTTGATCCCAGTGGTTCATCTCTATTTCTCGTATTTAAATTGGGTTCTAAGAAATCAATTACTATTTTCGCTTATGTTGAAATCTGAACCAGCTTTGCAATCCTTTTCTCGAACAGCAAATCCGTCGCTGTCTCTAAATTGCCACACTGGAGTCAAGAATGAAAATCACCTTCTTCTTTCACCTCTTGGAAGACGGCTAGAGTGAGAGAGAAAGGGAGGAGAGTTTTCTTGGAGAGAAAGTTTTACGGTTTTTCAAAATAACAACTCTTAGTTATTTTTTCACTAAGTAGTATATATATATATACTACAATAGAAAACAATAACCTAGGCTCAAAGACTCATATGGCCGTCCACTTTGGACGCCCACTTGAAGGCTTTTAAGCCTTTCGGGCTTTTGTTATTTAATTAATTAAATAATTAACATTATTTATCCAATAAAAAAATTAATTAAATAATCAATTAATTCATGTTAGTATCATAATATAATTCCCATGAGGAATTAATTAATTCATTAACTTGATTAATTAATAAAATCATCTAATGATTAATTAATTAATCTCGATATCCAATACCGAAAATTCTCTCAAGTCTCTTCCTACGATTTTCTTTTTGCACTTTCCTTAAGCGCGAATCTTTAGGTTCGTCTCGAAAGGCAATTAGGAGAAAACCAAAAGGATGTGAGTAACACTTGGCCAGTCACATGGCTCACATCGTATCTCAATTGAGAACGAATGAATAGGATCATTCCAAACCATATACGCTGTGAATACCGTACGTGTATAAACCTTTTATTCTTATATCCCGGTCAAGTGAGAGTCATGGTTTTAGTCAAACTCACATGAATTGACCACATGCTTAGCTCATAATGAGTCGAGGTCATTTTATGCTTTGGCCAAAGACTTTTAACCTCACTCATTCGTGACTGTATAGGATACTTAGCTCATTCACTTATGAGAGAATAAATCCCATTTTTCTAATCAATTAACAATGCTACTTGCCCATCAAGTCGCACTTCGAGGTCGATCCCACCAAAGGGTGATTTGGATCTAACTACTCTAATGACAGACTTAATGTCACAAGTACATCTTCAACTCGACTCCTCAGGTCTAAGGTTCACGCGTACCTATCACAACTTATTAGTTTCATCATTGACTGTCAGTGAGTGAATACCCATGTGATGAAACTGATGCGAGCCGTGTTCGAACATATTAGTCCAACTTATATGTCCATGACATAAGTTCCCACTATCATTCCCATAGTGTTCGACTGGCACTTTCTCTGTCAAAACTTATGTCATGCAAGTCCTTGTTCTGTATTGATATCCAGTCAAATACTTTCTTAGACTTGGGAACCCTATTTAGAGAATAAGGATCAAACCCTTCTAGTGCCATTCTTCCTATCCCATAGGCAGTAGAAGGTTTTCCTTATACTCAAGGACGTTACGTTGTTTATTAACACCTTACAAACGCCTATAAGAAAACAACAAGACAATGTCTTATATATAATAAAAGGATATTGTTTAGTTACATGTTCATGACCTATAAATCTATCCTCTTTATGGAATTTGAGGGCATTCACTCTAACAGAACCTAAATAGTCGCGCTTAAAGGAAGTGCAAAAGGAAAAATCATGGAAAAGACTTGAGAGAATTTTTCGGAATTGGATATCGTGATTAATTAATTAATTGATCATTAGATGATTTTATTAATTAATTAAGTTAATAACAAATTAATTAACTACTTAGAGGAAATTAATTATAGAATTAACATGGATTTAATTAATTATTTAATTAATTTATTTATTGGATAAATAACATTAATTATTTAAATTAATTAAATTGCATATAATGGATTAAAACCCGAAGGCTTCCAAAGCCTTAAAGTGGGCGTCCAGGTTTTAGTAGCCTAGGTTATTGTTTTTTGTTGTAGTATAAATATACTACTTAGTGAAAAAATAGCAAGAGAATAAGTCATAACTTTCTCGCCAAGTCAAAAAACACTCCAACCCTCTCTCTCTCTAGCCATCCTCCAAGGGAAGAAGAAGAAGGGATTTTTCACTTTTTGACTCCGGCGTGGCAATTTAGAGACAGCAACGAATTTGCTATTCAAGAAAGGATTGCGAAAACTGATTCATAATTCAACATACACGAAGTAAGGTAATTGAATTCGAAACACAATTTGAATATGTGAAATCGAGATGAGCCACATGGGAGATTTATCTTTCTGCTACGTTTTTTATGTATTAAAATCCCAACAGTGGTATCAGAGCTAATCTCTGATTGTCGTATTTAATTAATTACGTGATTATGTGTTTTTCATGTTTTTGAAGCATGTTATTCGAATATTTTTTTGTGATATTAAAGCCATGATTTTTCTGTGTATAATTCATTTATATTATAGTATGATGATATGTGAATTGAAAATCTGAATTTTGTGAGAATTGGATCGGAAAAACCCCGCGACGGCCACCCGCTGCGCGCAGACCGTGTGCGCAGCCTGCATGTTAGGGATTGTGCTCTAAAAATTCAATTATATGAAACGTTTATATTTCATTTGTGAAATTGATCTTTATTATTTTTGTTGCAAGTTATGAGTATTATAGAAATCGTACTATAAGATAGACGTAGTCCAATATAATATATGATAATCCAAATGAAAGTGTTGTTCCATGAAAATACTTGGGTTATATGTGTCATATATTATTATAAATGGGTAAGAATGAGCGTCTTATCTGCTAAAGACTATAATATACTATATTCGAGGATTTGTCTTAATCATGGGAATGAGAATTCCATATATAGTATATTCGTGTAAATCAATGAGATTGAAATACTGAACCAGACCAATTAAGTTATTTATTTTTGGCTACTATCGAAAATAAATAACTTCAACAACAACTCTAGATCCTATGATTGTCATGGACTAATGCATCTAGTGTATATTACTTTAATGTATTCGGAAGTGAGGTCTTTGGTGGCCAATGTACTTTATACATTGAGTAATTGCATGAAATGTGATTATGAAGGACATTCATAAGGAATCTATAATCTCCATGAGAGATAAGAAATATTCCCTTTAATAGATTTGCAATGTTCAACTATTCTAAAACTTTGGCCAAAGTATTTTAGGTGAAGTGTCACTGAAATTAAACGAAAAATGAGTTTTCGTATGAAAAGTTGACAATGAGCAAATCAACAATTTTAGGAAAAGAGGTGAAAAATAAAATAATAGTAGCATTGATTTTAGTTCTTCACGGATATTTCGATAGAGGAGTTGGTTGTAATATTCTTAAGTATGTGAACTCTTGAGTAGTTTGATTAATTCTAGAGTGCAACAATATTTATTTAGTGGACTTAAATATTGTTAAATGGTAATCAAATATTACCATGCGATGGTAATTCGATTTGACCCATTTGGAGCTAGAATTAATTTTTCCCTAAGGCCCTTTCGCAATCCTCAAATAGAAACTCGATTGAATACTAAAAGGTCCATTGGATGGATTTTTTTTTGAACTCAAATGAAATGATGTGGGAAATATCTTTAGAGAAAGATATTTGAATTAAAGTTAAATTAAATTTGATTCAATTTAATTTAATTTAAAAGAAAAAAAAAGGGACGGGCCACCGTGTGACCCGTGGCCTGGCCGACGTGTGACTCGTGGCCTGGCCACCGTGCGGTCTTTGAGGCTTGCCTATGTTTCTTTGCAATTGTCCCACATAGATTGAAAACCAAAGTTTTCAACCATTGAACACCTATAAATAAAAGGTTAAATGGGAGTTCAATGCACAACAAAATATATTGCAAAATAATTTTTAATTTTAGAAAATATATTTGCAAAGTTTTTAAAGTTTCTTTTTAAGAAATTTTATTTTAGTATTTTATTTTGGGAGCCCACACTCCCGGGTTCAAAGCGAGGCTTTGCGAAAAAGGCATTGCGGTGCGAGAGCTCGGTTTCCTCCGACAAGAAGGAGGTGTTTGGTTGAGGTGCATTCCACCGGCTCGGTTCAATCTTCGGAGGAAGGTTATATTATTTTGTTTTGTTTTAATTATTAATTTTTTTATAGCAATTAATTAATTAATTAATTTTATTTAAAATATTTAATTAGTTAGTTTTTTAATTTCTAGCTATATTTAATCAATAAATATTAATTAAATTGTTTAATTAGTTATCCTTTGCCATAGTATATTTGATTTAAATTTTTTAATGTCATGCATGTACGCATTGGAGATAGATTCTTTAATTTAAATTCCGCTGCGTACTTTTTGGAGTTATTTTTGAAGTAATTTCCCAATAGCGCAGGCACCGTGCGATTGTCGCACGGCGCCAGGCCACCCAGCGCTCGGCCAGGCTCATGTCGTGCGCCTGGCGCACGGAGGTCAACGTGGGCCCCGGTCCATGACCCGAGTCCTAAAGGGTCGGGTTGAAATTTCTCGGGTCTAATTTTTTAAATAAATGGGTTTTGGGCTATTTTAATTATTCGGGTGGGTCAAAAGGATGATGACCCGGATTTAATTAAATAAGCCCCAATTGTTTTAATTAAAATTATGGACTTTTCAATAAATTAGTTTTGGGCCTAATTAATTGACTTTAAATATGCCAATGGTTGGTAATTTATATTTGATGAAATCGAGCCCAAATTATTTTTATTGAATATTATTTATTTAAATAAAATAATTAATTAATGATTCTTGGAGGATTTTTAATTAAGTTATTTATTTAAATAATAGATTCTCACTAGATGGTTTATTATCATAAAGTGTCAATAAAATTTGGAATTTTATTGAAGAGATTAATTAGTTGGACTAATTAATTTTAATTAACCACCAACATAAATGTTTTATTCATGGGCTTAGGCTGCTTTCTTTTGATTGTATTTCTTTTGATGGGTTGTAAGGGCCGGATTCGAGCCCGTTTATTTTATTTCTATAATTATGTATAGGTTGTTATTTTAATCTCATGTAATAGATAAAAATAGAATAGGCCTTCAAGAAGAGATCAATCCAAAAGAAGAGGAGCTTGGAGCCCTCGAAGATTAGCTAGGCTTTTCTTTTAATTTTATGATAGCCCATTGGCTTGGGCCCTCTAGATAAAGCCCATGGATAAATGTGTTGGTTCATTGCTTTCGATGCATGTTCATTAGTTGTATGAAGTATGTATGTTATCAATATGCACTATATAAATATAATAATGTGCAAAGTGAGACTTAGATAAATGTTTAGAACATGAGTTCTCCCAAATTAAAAAATTATACAAAGTTAGTAAGGGGTGCTAGGCATCCTTTCCCTCCAATAAACTTAATAGAGTTTAGATTTAAACCTAGTGTATGGCATCTTCCCAGTACGTGGGGGTCGTATATCAAGATTTAATTCTAAAATTTTACTGAGTTCATTAGATGCCTTAATCGAGACATATTTCACCCCAAATATCGTTAAAGGGTTGCAAGGTGAAATTCAAATGTTAGATTATGAGGAGTCAGTGGGAATAAACTTAGATAGTCCACAAAGCCTTTAAATCGTTAAAGGATTGCGATTTTGGTGGGTTATGGGAAAAAGATGATTGGACCGTCTATTGGATAGATTGATGTTGGACATCACTTTATTTAAGTAATGGACCAAATATTGTTAAAGGGTTGCCATCCATTACATTAATTAAAGAACTCAATCTCCACTACGAAGTTGTAAACAACGATCACTTCCGTTTTTCACAGTGGGAGTGTGAATCTCGAAAAATATAGTGGGAGCCAAGTTGTAAGTCGAAGTCCTTTATTTTAAACTTGGTCTTAGTTTAGTTACATACGTCTAATTAAGTCTGGTTTATTTTTTGCAGTTATTTGATTTATCTCTCTCAAAACAAAAATGACTGTCAACCCACTTTTCGTTTTACTCGAAAAGAACATCCTTACCGGACCCAACTACGTAGACTGGCTAAGGAACTTGAGAATAGTTCTCAACATGGAGTCATTGGGAAATATGTTGGACACTGACATCCCTGCTCTGCCTGCCAGAACACGTGCAAACGAGGAAGAAGTCCAAGCTCACGAAAAGTGGGTGAATGACGACGTCCGAGTGCGTGGGTACATTCTTGGCTCAATGACAAGCGAGCTTCAGAGGTCCCATGAGAAGATGACCACTGCGAGGGCTATCTTGGCACACTTGGTTGAGCTCTATGGTGAGGACAGTCGTACTGCTACATATGAGATATCTAAAGAGCTCTTCGGGGCCAAAATGAGAGAAGGTGAGAATGTTGGGGATCATGTCCTCAAGATGATCTTGAGGATCGAGAGATTGGAGGCTCTTGATTTTTCTATGAACCAACATCTTCAAACCGATCTTATTTTGCAGTCTCTTCCTGATTCATTTTCCCAGTTTATCTGGAACTTCAATTGCAATGAGATTGAATGCAACTTAGTTGGGCTAATGAACAAATTAAACACTGCACAATCTCAATTGAAGCCCAAGGGAAAAGAAACTGCATTGGTAATCTCTTCTGGGCCCAAAAGAGCAAAGAACAAGAAGAAGAAAGCCAAAAAGCAGGGTGGCGAGCTTGGAGCTCAGGGTGGTGTCGATAAAGGAAAAGGGAAAGCTCATGTGAATAGCAGGCGTAAGGGCCCAAAGAAAATGGATAGATGCCTACACTACTGTGAGATGGGCCACTGGAGAAGGAACTGTCCAAATATGGGCCCGGGCGCACAAGGTATGGAACTTTATGTTCATGAGACTTATTGTTCTATGAACGTTTTCTCTACATCTTGGATTCTTGATTCTGGAGCTAGTTCTCACATTAGTTGTATGAATCAGGATCTGGTGCGAGGAAGTAAACTGGACAACGATGAGGTGAAGATCAGAGTAGGCAGCGGGCAAAGCGTCGCAACTACTGGAATTGGATCTACCTCATTGCTTTTAAATTCTGGACATTTACTTTTTCTGGATAATGTTTTAGTTTTACCCAATGGGCTCAAAAATACTGTGTCAATTCCCGTTTTAGTTAAAATTGGTTATACTTTCCTTTTTATTGATGAACATTGCAACATTTATTATGATAATAAATTAGTAGGCTTTGCTTCTTTAGTAAATGGATTGTATTACCTTAATGTCCAGAATGAGTGTTCTGTGAATACTATACAAAGGAAATGTAATAGGCTTGGAATAAACAAAAGATTGATCTGGCATCTTAGACTAGGTCGTGCTAGGGAACATAAAATTCACAAAATGGAGAAAAATGGACTAATTGGTCCATTTGGGTTGGATCCCTATCCTACTTGTGAATCTTGTCTCAAAGGCAAGTTGACTAGATCCTCCTTCACAGGGACTTTTGAAAGAGCCTCACAAATCTTAGGTTTAGTGCATACTGATGTTTGTGGACCATTTGGTGAAATGGGTCGAGGAGGTTTCCTTTACTTCATCACATTCACTGATGACCGTTCAAGATATGGTCTAGTGTACCTGATGAGGCATAAGTCTGAATCCATTGAAAAGTTTAAGGAATTCAAGGCTTTAGTGGAAAATCAAACCGGTCAACATATAAAAACTCTTCGATCGGATCGAGGACGAGAATATATGAGCGACGAGTTTGATGTATACCTTAGAGAGAATGGTATAGTACTACACCTTACACCTCCAGTGACGCCACAGTTAAATAGAGTAGCAGAGCGAAGGAATCGAACCCTGTTAGACATGGTTCGCTCCATGCTCAGCTACACTGACTTACCCATTTTACTGTGGGGTCATGCGCTACTTATAGTTGTACATATTTTAAATAGATGTTCGTCCAAGTCTGTTCCTAAGACTCCATATGAGATATGGAGAAATAGGAAACCAAGTTTTAATCACATCAAGATTTGGGGATGTCCGACTTATGTCAAAAAGATTAAAGTGGACAAGTTGGAGGCTAGATCCTTGAAAGGGCGTTTTGTTGGATATCTTGAGGATTAAATGAGATACCTCTTTTACCTGCACGATGATCAAAGGATCATTGTAGATTTACAAGCCCACTTTCTTGAAGATGAGTTCATTCAAGAAGGAGGAGCGGGTAGAAAGATTATTCTCGAAGAACAAAATGAAACTCCAGTGGATATATCTACACAGGAAGTGAGAACCAAACCTTCTGTAACACAACCACAACCGCGAAGATCAAATAGAGTACCTCAACCACCTGAGAGGTACAGATAGCTAGTACAGAGGGAGCTGGATCTTCATTCTGTGTTAGAGGAGGGTCATGGACATGATCCCTCCACTTATGATCAAGCAATGGTGGATGTGGATGCTACTATATGGCGTGAAGCTATGCAATCCAAGATCGATTCGATGCATGCAAACCAAGTCTGGAAACTTGTGGATCTGCCTGATGGGGTAAAACTAATTGGGTGCAAATGGATCTACAAGAGAAATATTGGTGTTGATGGCAAGGTTGACACCTACAAAGCCAGGCTAGTGGCGAAAGGGTATAGTCAAAAAGAAGGAATTGACTACCAAGAAATCTTTTCACCAGTAGCTATGATCAAATCAATAAGGATTCTGCTTGCAATAGAGGCACACCTAGACTATGAAATATGGTAAATGGATGTCAAGACTGCTTTCCTAAATGGATTCCTAGAAGAGGATATTTATATGGAATAGCCTAAGGGTTTTGTATTCAAGGACCACATTTATAAGGTGTGTAAACTTGAGAGGTCTATCTATGGACTCAATCAAGCATCTCATAGCTGGAATCTGCGTTTTGATGAGGCTGTCAAAGGATATGACTTCATCAAGAATGAGGACAAGCCATGTGTTTACAAGAAGGTTAGTGGGAGCAAGATAACATTCCTTGTGTTATATGTGGATGACATATTACTCATAGAGAATGATATAGGAATGCTCACCACTGTTAATAAGTGGCTTTCAAGTACTTTCTTCATGAAAGAATTGGGAAAGGCAACTTATATTCTAGGAGTTCGAGTCTATAGAGATCGAACAAATAGAATAATAGGGCTCTCTCAAGCACTTTACTTAGAAAAGGTCTTAAAGAGATATAGGATGGAGGATTCTAAGAAAGAGTTCCTGCCAATAAAGCATGGGATACATCTCTCAAAATCTATGTGTCCTCAAAGTGAGGAAGATAGAAGAAAGATGAGCACTGTACCCTATGCATCTACTATGGGTAGCCTGATGTACGCAATGGTGTGTACTAAACCTGACATAGTTTATACAGTAAACGTTGTTAGTCAATTTCAGAAAAACCCTGATAAGGAGCATTGGATAGCTGTGAAGAATATCCTAAAGTATCTGAAGAGAACTAAGGATATGATTCTCATCTATGGAAGTGGTGACCTAAGAATGGACGGTACACTAACTCGGATTTTCAATCAGATATCAATGACCAGAATTTCACCTCAGGATTTGTATTCACCCTCAATGGTGAGGCGGTGACTTGGAAAACTTCCGAGCAAAGCACAACCGCAGACTCCACTACTGAGGCTGAATACATAGCTGCCTCTGAGGCAATTAAAGAGGTTGTTTGGCTTAGGAAGTTCATGGAAGAACTTCAAGTGGTTCCTAGCATAAAGCTCCCGTAGCCACTTTACTGTGATAACACGAGAGCAATAGCGCAGGCAAAGAAACCTAGGTCTTACAACAAGCCCAAACACATCGAGAGGAGATATCACATCACAAGAGAGATCGTTGCACGAGGAGAATTATCTATTCAGAAAATAGCCTCAGCTGACAATGTTGCCGATCCATTGACCAAGCCATTGGCACAGGCAGTGCTAGAAAAACATCTCAAGGGGATGGGTATTAAATATCATAGAAAATGACATTGAGTGCAAGTGGGAGATTGTTAGAGTGTATGCCCTCAAATACCATAAAGAGGATAGATTTATAGGGTATTGACTTGTAACTAAACAATATATTTTTGTTATATATAAGGCATTATCTTATTGTTTTCTTATAGGCATTTGTAAGGTGTTAATAAACAACATAAAGTCCTTGATAATAAGGCAAATCTTCTACTTCCTATGGGTTAGGAAGAATGGCACTAGAAGGGTTTGATCCTTATTATCTAAATAGGGTTCGCAAGTCTAAGAGAGTATGATTGGACATCAATACAGGTCAAAGACTTGTATGATGTAAGTTTTGACAGAGAAAGTGTCAGTCGAACACTTGGGAATGATAGTGGGAACTTATGTGATAGACATATCAGTTGGACTGATATGTTCGAACACGGCTCGCATCGGTTTCATCACATGGGTATTCACTCACTGACAGTTAATGATGAAACTGATAAGTTCTGATAAGCACATGTAAACCTTAGACCTGAGGAATCGAGTTGAAGATGTACTTGTGACATCAAGTCAGTCATTATAGTAGTTAGATCCAATTCAGTCATTATAGTAGTTAGACCCTTTGGTGGGATCAGTCATTAGCAAAATGGGATTTATTCTCTCATAAGTGAATAAGTTAAATATCCTATGCAGTCATGAATGAGTGAGGTTAAAAGTCTTTGGCCAAAGCATAAAGACATACTCATGTTAGACATGAAGGTATACTCATTGACCTCGATTCATTATAAGCTAAGCATATGGTCAAGTCATGTGAGTTTGACTAAAACCATGACTCTCACTTGACTGGGATATAAGAATAAAATGTTTATACCCGTACGGTATTCATAGCATATAAGGTTTGGAATGATCCTATTAATTAGTTCTCAATTAGGATACGATGTGAGCCACGTGACTGGCTAGGTGTTACTCACATTCTTTTGGTTTCCTCCCAATTGCCTTTTGAGACGAACCTAAAGAGTCATGCTTAAAGGAAGTGCAAAAGGAAAAATCATGGATAAGACTTGAGAGAATTTTTTGGTATTGGATATCGTGATTAATTAATTAATTGATCATTAGATGATTTTATTAATTAATTAAGTTAATGAATTAATTAATTTCTTAGAGTAACTTAATTATAGAATTAACATAGATATAATTAATTATTTAATTAATTTATTTATTGGATAAATAACATTAATTATTTAAATTAATTAAATTGCACATAATGGACTATAATTAGATGATTTTATTAATTAATTAAGTTAATGAATTAATTAATTCCTTAGAGTAACTTAATTATAGAATTAACATGGATATAATTAATTATTTAATTAATTTATTTATTGGATAAATAACATTAATTATTTAAATTAATTAAATTGCACATAATGGACTAAAGCCCGAAGGCTTCCAAAGCCTTAAAGTGGGCGTCCAAATGGTTTTAGTAGCCTAGGTTATTGTTTTCTATTGTAGTATAAATATACTCCTTAGTGAAAAAATAACAAGAGAATAAGTCATAACTTTCTCTCCAAGTCAAAAAACTCTCCAACCCTCTCTCTCTCTCTCTCTAGCCGTCCTCCAAGGGAAGAAGAAGAAGGGATTTTTCGCTTTTTGACTTCGGCGTGGCAATTTAGAGACAGCGACGAATTTGCTGTTCAAGAAAGGATTGCGAAAGCTGGTTCAGAATTCAACAAACGCGAAGTAAGGTAATTGAATTCAAAACACAATTTGAGTATGTGAAATAGAGATGAGCCACATGGGAGATTTATCTTTCCGCTGCATTTTTTATGTATTAAAATCCCCACAATCATATCGATCACAGGATTTGGATATGGATGATTATGAGCCTGATCGTTTGGAGGAGATGTCAAATGTGATTGAGGAGGATTTGCGAAATTGTCCCAAAATGTTTGACAATTTGATAAGTGATTCAAAGATACCACTGTATAGTGGCAGTAAATTCACAAGATTGAAAGCAGTCCTAAACCTCTACAAGTTAAAAGCCAACAATGGGTGGAGTGATAAGAGTTTCACGGACTTACTTGGTCTATTAAAAAGCATGCTACCCGAGGATAATGTGTTACCTAATCGTACTTATGAGGCTAAACGGATGTTAACCTCAATTGGCATGGGATATGAGAGGATACATGCTTGTCTTAATGATTGCATATTGTTCAAAAATGACTATGCATCATTGAAGGCGTGTCCGAAATGTGACACCTCACGGTACAAGAAGAATGGATCTGCTCTTGTCAAAACAGCATGGTATTTTCCCATAATACCTAGATTTAGGCGCATGTACAATAGTGAAGAGTTTGATAAGGACTTGACATGGTATGCTGATAGAAGGCAAGAAGAAGGGATTGAAGATGACAAGATTAGACACCCCTCAGATTCTCCTCAATGGAAAAAATTGATGATGATTTCCCTGAATTTGGGAAAGAACCAAGAAACCTACGACTTGTATTAGCTATAGATGGTATGAACCCACATGGCTTGCAAAGTAGTACAAATAGTACATGGCCGGTGATTTTGATGATCTACAACTTACCCCTATCATGTTGCATGAAGCGGGAGCATATAATGATGCCTATACTCATTTTCGGGCCGAAATAACCTGGAAATGATATGGATGTCTACTTGGCCCCTTTAATTGAGGATTTGAAGGTGCTGTGGGAGACCAGTACTGAAGTATATGATGGGTTCAAAAAAGAAAGCTTCAATCTCAGAGTCATGTTGTTTGGAACAATCAATGATTTTTCGCCAAGAGCTAATCTCGAGGGATATGGTGTACATGGCCAATGTGGATGCCCCATAAGTGTCAAGAGTACAGATCAATATCGATTGCCACACTCTCAGAAATTGCATTCCAAGGACATCGAAGATGGCTGAAGTGGGAACATCGATATAGTCGTTGGAAGAAAGCTTTTAATGGGAAGATAGAAGAAGGTCGAGCTCCTAAGTGTTTGACTGGTGAAGACGTGTTTGAGAATATAAAACACTTGAATATCAAATTTGGAAAGACTTTTGCAGGCGACTTTGCAAAAACTGGTGGAAAAAAGGTCAATTTTTTTTGAGTTGCCTTATTGAAAATCCTTACATGTTAAACATTTTCTTGATATTATGCATATTGAGAAAAACGTATTTGATATTGTCATTGGTACACTTCTAAATGTGCCCGGCAAGACAAAAGATGGCATAAAGGCGAGGTTAGACTTGGTTGAAATGAAGATAAGAGGTAAATTGGCACCAACAAAGAAGGCAAAACGTACTTATTTACCTCCAGCAGCTCACACTCTATATAGGCAAGAAAAAATTGCATTATGTGAGTTTCTTTATGGAGTGAAAGTTCCAGAAGGGTATTCTTCAAATATTTGCAGTCTTGTATCAATGAAGGATTTGAAGCTAAAGCACATGAAGACTCATGATTGTCATGTAATCATGGATCATTTGCTACCAATTGCTATATGGGCCATTCTGCCAAAAAAGGTGAGAGAAACTATAACTAGATTGTGTTTCTTCTTCAAAGCAATGTGGAGCAAAGTGTTTGATCCTGAATAATTGCCTACACTTCAGAAACAAATTGTCATCACTTTGTGTGAGCTTGAGACCTGCGTTTTTTGATATCATGACTCACTTGCCAATTCACTTAGTTAGAGAGACACAACTATATGGACCGGCTTTTATGAGATCTATGTATCCGGCTGAGCGTTATATAAAGGTATTGAAAGGCTACGTGAAAAATCGTAGTCGACTAGAAGGTTGCATTGTTGAACGGTACATAGTTGATGAAGCGATAACATTTTGCAGAGAATATCTGGCAGATTCTAACGTTACAGAGCTTCCAAAGTCTCATGTTGTGGGAGGGAGAACAGAAGGAGAAAGCGTAATTGGAAAGAAATAAGTTAGTATTTCTTGCACACAAAGGGATCAGGCACACCTGTAAGTGCTCCACAACACCGATGAGGTTGACCCATATGTTGAAGAGCACAAGGACCAACTTAAGAGATTAAATCTAAATAAAAATGAGAGCTGGATTTCAAGAGAGCATAACAAAAGTTTCATCGATTGGTTCCAAAAGCATATTCAACAGAAACAGAGCGAGAATCCACTTTCAGTTTCAGATAAATTGGCACCATTATCAATAGGTCTGGTCAGACTAGTATTTTGTCATTCAGGTTATCGTATAAATGGTAGGACATTCTCTACAAAAGACCAAGATGAACGGAATACAATGCAGAATAGTGAGGTGAGTCTTGTAGCTCAAGCAATGCATATCACAATTGCGATAGATAATAACCCTATCTATGCCAATTTATCATATTATGAAGTGATTGAACGTATATGGGAGCTGGATTATAGTTGGTTTTGGGTGCCTATTTTTGGGTGTAGGTGGGTTGGCAGTAAAAATGGTGTCGATAATAGTGAAATAGGCTTCACTTCAGTAGACCTTGAAAGGGTGGGATACAAAGATAAACATTTCATTTTGGCATCACAAGCTAAGCAAGTCTTTTTTGTCACCGATCCTGTTGATAAGAGGTGGTCCATTGTTTTATCCGTAAACAAAAATACTTATATTGAGGATGATGGTCCAAATAGTGAAGATGATGGAGGAAATCCTACCTTAGGTGATTCACAATCCACTGATAGTGATGGTGACTTAGATATCAGTAATGATGAATTGTATATGCGACAAGATCCCCAAGAGGGGATATGGATTAATCCGTCAGTTCATCAGCGTACTAAACAAAATAGTCGTACTGAGGGGAAGCAAAAGACTACTAAGCCAACGAAAAAAAGAAAACGATGAAAGGTATTTAAACTTATTTGATAATTATATGATAGACTAATTTCTTGAACTTTTTTGCGGCTACATATAAGCACTTTGTCAATGTTTCATTAAGATATACAGTCTTGCATTGCACAACTTGTTTCTTTTATGTTTTTGTCGCCTTTTGTTAGTGTATGAGTTAGGGCGTCTGCTCTCTTCTTTTAATGGTGTTGTTATTTGGTACTATTTGGTATTAATGAATTGAAAAATTATGTTGTTGGTATATGAAACTAACTTCTGTAACTTTTGCTTTTGTAGGTCGATATCGTATACCGCCGCCGCTGCCGCCACCATCACCACCAAAGCTGTCCTCTCCTCTGCCTCTACGACCACCACCGCCGCCTCCACCACCACCACCACCACCGTAAGCTTCTTCTCTCACACTCTACATGACAACGAGTATTATTTGAATACATTTCACGAGTATAGTCTGTTTGTTGATATGTTGGAAAATTCGACTTTGTGAATTTTGATTATGTATTTTGATTATGTATCGTGATTGGATCAATATGTGTTATTTTGTGAACGAATTGATGGATTGGTTTTGTTTTTTCCAATTTTGGTGGAAGATTAAGTCGAGAACTTGGTAGAAATTTTTGCGTCGTCACTCTGCCTAATTTTTTCTAGAATAATGGTGGCGTTATTTGGTATATGAATCTAACTTCTGTATTTTTTGCTTTTGTAGGTCGATGGATTCGAGGGTGCTGCAAACAAACGTGTTGAAAATGAGATTCGTAGAGGTGTCACTGCGATGAAAAAAATAGTAAATGCCAAAAGTAAAGGATTAAGACTACCAGTCGGCTGGAATGAGAATGGCCAAATAGTTGACCCAAACAAAGCAACATTTGTTGGTTACATTGGAGTCATTGCTCGTCAGATAGTGCCGATTACCATCAGTGATTGGCGACACGTCCCGGCAGCAACAAAAAAAGCAATTTGGGATGAAATAGCTGTAAGTTGGTTACTATCATGTTTCTAATTGGTTAATGTAATTTTTGTTTATTCAATTTTCTCTAAATTATAATTTCATATATACTTTGTTGTTTGCTTTTATAGTTGGCCTTTGATATTGAAGAAAGTAGACAAAAATTCGTTTTAGTCGAATCTGGGAAGCTAGCTCAAAACTTCAGGAGCTTCTTGAGTAGAGTGTGGGTACAGGATGATAATGAGAACATTAATTCTAGCCCACTCTCACAATATGATATATCTCAAGAAGATTGGATGGCATTTTTACAAGTTTGCCAAAGTGAAGATTTCCAAGTAGTTTATTTAATTCACGATTTCATTTGTTGGTTATTGCGTTTATATGAAACCATATACATTTACTAATGCTTTGATTATGTAATGAACATCAACTAAGTAGGGAAAATCAGGAAAGAGCAAAGGATCCTGAATATCCGTACAGGAAATCACGTCTTGGACATGGTCTTATGGAGCAAATTGAGGTACGTAGTTCGTTTAACAGTGAATCCTTACAATTTTTCTAATAAAAATTCCTTGTTAATATATATATATATATATATAGATGAAAAAAAGAAAGGATGCTGGGTCAGATTGTACAGACGTGACACGAGCACTCGTGTGGAGGATTGCACGTTCTGACAGCAAGAATAACATTGATAATGTTAATGTTAAAAGAGTAGTGAATGAAATGGTTAGCTATTTGCAATTTTAGCTATATAATGTGTTGTAAGTTTTTTTTTTGAAATATTTTTAAAAGAGCAAAGTTCACTAATTTTTTTTTTAAAATGTATTATTATAGGAGTGCTTATCACAGGAGGGTAGCCATAGTGGAAACGAGAGGAATCCGGATGATCTATTGGCTAAAGCTCTTAAAAAGAAGGAGCATCCGGGTTGCATTAGGGGTGTAGGCTTTGGGGTATCACAAAATGAGTACTTTACGGATGCAAAACCTTTTAAACAGATGGAGATTGATAGCTTGAAAAACATGGTCCAGATCCTCACCGAATCACTATCCACATTGCGACGCGAGTTTGACAAGCATAAGGCGTCTGGGTCGCAACAGCCACATGAAGATGAGGCGATTTCTTTGAAAGATAGCTACCCAGATCCTCTTAAGAAGCTTCCTAAGGTAATGATATGAATTTGTTTGGTGATCATGTAACTTGCAATTTTCTATTTCTATAATAATAAATAAAACCTTCTAATATGATGGTATATATATATATATATATGTAGGTTGTGGCGCAATATCAATTAGCACTTTCAACCCCGTCATATCGTATAGTGGCTAAAGGACAAATGCACAATCGACCAACGGATAGAATAATGCATACACGTCCATGACCCACTCACCTAGTGAAAGTGTCCATTGACATTGCAATTGAGAAGGATACACCCCTACCTGTCCCTCTCCACGATGAAGAAGTGTTCACTATTTCTGATGTTGTGGGACACATTATTGCTTGGCCTATGAGTCTTGTCAGTGTCAGTGTCAGTGATGCATCTGTACGTAATTATTAAGAGCTAGCCACTAATAAATTATAACAATTGTTTAAGGTTTCTAAATATACTTTGGTGTGTAACATTAACGTTTTGTTTTCTTTGATTAAACAGTCTCTTCGACCATCCAAATCAGTTGGAAAAAATAAATCAGGGACGAAAAAGACTCAGTTGTCAAGCCTGCACGTGAAGGTGACAGATGTGAAGACATTATAACAGCTAAACTCTCTGACCCACTTTTAAATCTTGAAAAGTACATGAAAATAATGCCCATTGATCAACAGATCACTATAGACTTTCCTGTGGCAATTATGAATATCCACTTTCAAGAATATATTGGGCGGGAGGAGACCTGTCACCTTTTG
The DNA here is from genome assembly GCA_019426215.1 of Buddleja alternifolia. Lineage (NCBI taxonomy): Eukaryota > Viridiplantae > Streptophyta > Magnoliopsida > Lamiales > Scrophulariaceae > Buddleja > Buddleja alternifolia. Next base: position 65,751 of record WHWC01000041.1, on the reverse strand, counting down.
CGTCAAGAACAAATAGAGGCCTCTATCAATTCAGTTTACACCAAGTAAGTTTTTAAATATGAATTTAAAAAAAGTAAGTTTTTTAATTATTTGATTGCATTAGTTTGGGCTATGTTTATTTTCGTTACTCAAATTTATCTTATGATCAATTTAGGTGTTTGTGGGCTAATTATGTGGTCCCTGAAGAGAAAGAAAATAATTTCGGGTTCCTTAGCCCACATATTATATCTGTTGGACTAGGTCCCTATCAGCGTATTGAACAAGAGCAATATATAACAAATGCTATGAACGATAGTGCACAAGGGAAGTTGTTTCTTGCACCTTACAACACCGGGTTAACTACTAAAGACCCAACTTTATTTTGTAAAACTTGTTACGTACGCAAAACTAATTTTGAACTTATCTTTTGAATGATTTTTAGGGGACATTGGTCATTGCTTGTGATTGATTAAATTGAAGAGATCATTTATTAATTGGATTCTTTGCACGTTGATCCGAATAACCGACGTGAAATGAAAGAAAAAATCAATCAGTAAGTTTTTCATTCAATCAATGTATCCATTATATTTAATATTAATTTTAAAGTCTGTATACCTTCCTAGATTTCACATATTTGTTTGTTTTTGACATATTTCCTTGTTTTTTGAATTTTTTAACAGTGTTGTGTTGATGTTTCGTGCAAATCACAACAACCAAAGGAAATCCAAAAACAAGACCTGTAAATGGAGTCGTAAAAAGGTTAGTGTTTTATAATAAAATTTATTGTTATATAAAAGATTATTCATATAAAAGTTATTGTTCTATAATAAAATTTTAATTTCAATTTTGTAGTGCCCCCAACAGTTAAACGACATAGATTGTGGCTTCTTCATTATGAGATTCATAAAGGAGATTATTAGGCACGGAGAATCTACAATCCCACCAGCGGTATGCATAATCCTAATTAATACTCATCAATTTCTAATTTCCCTTTTTAAGTTATTGAACCTTTGTTAGGTAATTAACTGAAATGTCTTTTGGATTTGCAATCTCTATCTTGCAGTACTTTCCTGATTGTCAATACGCCTCTTACTGTCAAGCACAACTTGATGAAGTACGTTGCGAATTGGCACAATACATTTTCCATTGCGCTTAGAAATGGGGTGTGGTATGTTGTAATTAGTTGTAAATTATTGTAAATTCTTAGTTAATTTGTTGTATTTAAATTGTGATTAGTTTAATTAGTTGATTGTAAACTCATGATCATTTGTTGGAGATTATAAAATTTAATTTGTTGTTAAGACGAAAGAATTGGTTTTTGTTGTTGCAGATCATTTGGTGAAGTAATTTTGGGTTTTGTTGTTTGTGTTGAATTTGGTTTTTGTGGTCTGTTGTGTTAGTGTATTGAATTTTGACATTGTAGGAAGGTTTTACAATAAACAGTCCTATTACAGCGATCATTTGGTGAATTTTTCTAGGGAGGAAAAAAATATATAACCTATTACAGTGGTTATTTTTATAACCGCTGTAATAAGGGTTAGAAAAAAAAATTACAAAAAAATAATATATACGCAGCGGTTATGAAAATAACCACTGTAATAAGTTGTACCTATTACAACGGTTATTTTTATAAACCTATTACAGTGGTTATTTTCATAACCGCTGTAATAGGTTGTACCTATTACAATGGTTATTTTTATAACCGCTGTAATAGGTACCTTTTTACAGCGGTTTCTAACCGCTATAATAGGCCTTGGACCTATTACAGCAGTTAAAACCACTGTAATAGGACACTTCTGTAGTAGTGATGGTGGCATATGCACTCTTCAACATGTTCAACAACTCGGGTAATGAAGCCTCTAGTTGATTCATGTTGTAGTTGATGAGAAACTGGTCAAACGACTTCGGAAGGGACTGAAGAACGAGGTCGACAGAACGCTCGGTCTCAAGTTTTATGTCAAGATCGGAAAACTTATTAATATGACCGATCATACATAAAATGAGATCATCGACCGACGATCCCTCATGCAGGCGAGAGCGGAATAGCTCTTTAGAGATTGTGAATCTCTCCCTCCTAGTTCGAATGCCATAGAGCTCCTCGAGACTCTTGATAATATGCTTAGAGATGGCCACATGCTCAAATTGCTTTTGAAGCTCATTAGTCATTGAAGCCATCATGATACATCTCACTTGGATATTATCATCGGTCCACTTATCGAAAGCAACACGTTCATCATCAGTGCTTGTGCGAGTGACGCGAGGTAAGGGCGCATCCAATACGCTATCCTTACGCTCACTTTAAAGCACAATCTTAAGGTTTCAATACCAATCGGCGTAGTTGGGACCGACAAGTCTATTGGAATCTAGGATTGTTGAAAGTGGATTTTTAGCCATTTTGTTAACTACAAAATAAATAGCGAGGCAAAATAATTAGCATTCAATATGTAATCTTGTCCACATATAACTTGGTCTTTAATCATACGTGTCTCCCACTATTTTATCGAATCCCATAACCCTCTTATATGGATATTCGAGGAGATATGCGGGTCTCCCTAGTGGGATCGAGATCCATAAATGACTCTTCATATGCCCCGAGAACATAAGCCCATATGATAAATCCATATGGTAGGCTTACCGGCCTTCTATATCGACATATAGTTCTCAAGATATTTTGCCTCGTCTTTCCCATATACCCCGATAACACGAGCCCATATGGTAGTAAACGTTAAGTCAAGCCCATCAAATATTCATAGTCAATCGACTAGACTAGTGTGCCCCACGACTCATGGATGACACCTAGACAAATCGATCCCACGAGCATCTCTATTCTTAGTCGGTGGTCATAGCCTAATCCACTTGACGCCACCCCACGACTCATGGACGGCGGGCCAAGCTTCATGGCATTTCACATGCCACCACGTATGTTGGAAGGCATGGACAATAGAACCTCGTTCAATTTCCACATAAACTTAATATTTCTTGGATTTAATTGAAACAAATCAAGTGAGGGCTTTCAACATGCAAGGTCTCATCAAGATTAGGATTATCTTTAATTATGTGATCATGTAATCCAAGTAGTATATAATAAAAACATAATATACGACATCCACAAAGTGGTAAACAAATATGGATGATTGTGGGTCCCTAAGCGATCCACCCGAGCTGTCGGTGAATCTAAGGCAACCAAGGGTACAAAATTAAAATAGGCCCTATCTATTACATAAGCTTCCAATGGCATACATAATCTTCAATAATGGACCATCATTTTCGTCTCCATCTTCAATTACAATAATGAAAAAGAAAGTGTGAAAATAAAATATACAACCAAGTCGAAATAGAGGCAAATAATAATTACAACCCAATTGAATAATCTAAGGCTCGACCCACAATCCATCCATTATGCAAATCAAACATCAAGCATATGAAGATGACATGAAAAACAGTAATTAATCATAAGCCCATCACGTAGTTGAAACAATCATAACTTTGGAGATTTATACGTTTTGAGGACAAACCTAGTTTTTCTAATTTCAAAAATTTTATATTTTCAAAGTACTCAAAAACGCATGGAAGTTGATTCCAAAATCAAGAAATGGGTCAAAGGTGGGAGTCCTTGAAGACCCGGGTCTTGTGTACCACACCATGTCGAGATGGTCCAACCATCAAGCACGTAGTGTGCATTCGCACACCCGTGTACGCTGCCCGGCAAAACCGTGCGCCCCAGAGCAGCGTACACACTGTCCAGAAGTTGCTAGACAGTTTCTCAACCATGGTCGAGACCACCAAGGGGTGGAATCAGCCATGGTCAGCCCCGTCTTGACCCCCGCCAAGTTTCCTTCGACGGTTGGCAATGATTCGCAATATTAAGCCCTACTAAAGGGTCCCGCCCTTATGCGCACAAAGCCTTCGGCCGGGTGCACACAAAGTCTCGTAGCATGGGTTCTATATCAATGGTCCTCGCCTGGGTTTCGACCCTCCCTTTTAGTGTCTCTTAATTTTCAATTGTTTCAAAAAAATCCAAAATCTCCAAGATATTAAGAAAAACGATGACAAATCCCAAGCTATTGAAAGAGTTAGGTGCCCGGTGCGCCATTTGTAGGCCGTAGTAGCCGACTCTTTAAACAGTCTTATATTGTATCTTGTCAAGTAATTTAATAAATGGCATTTTCTTCTTTATCTTATCATTCTATGCAATTAGATAAAGTCCCTTAGATCACTCTTAAGCTATGAGATGTGTTTGGTATCGGGGATGCCAATCATGGAATACGTCTCTAAGGTTGTGGTCTTAAAAATGTTCCAAGTCATAGAATCATTGAGATAGGGATATCAATGACTCGTAAAGACTTGCACGTACAATGCACACTCTTGGAGAGTGTATCCTATTCCATGGATACTGATACGGTGTACATCAGTGCATGTATGTGGGTTCTCGTTGGGATCGAGTAAACTGAACAACCCCGCCGAGATTCCATATTGGAGTCAATGTCGAATTTGGAATCTCCTCGGTTACGTAGGCATAAGATTGGTCCTCATGACTTGAGGCACCATTGGTCGTCTCGTGCATCGCCCACTATACTTAGATTTGTCACACGATTCCAGGTGAGTCATAAAGTGGGGCATATTGGGTCCAGTCTGGTTATGTACGGAGGCGCGTGAGTGCCAAGAAAGAATCCATCACTGATCATTAGCATCGGCGCATATCCTATGTACTTCACAGTGTATTGACCATGGGAACCTCCGGCCGGAGTAGTATCAATAAGGAGGCGCAGTGTTTCCTCGCTTGATTGATAAATTGGTCAATGTCACTTAGATCGATATACATAGAATCGAGTTACTGGGATTTCGACTGACATCCAAGTCCTAGATTTGATCGGGATATTTGATGGAAGGATTTTACTTATGCGAAAATCGTAATGCGGAAAGGTCACCTAATAATCGTTCATGGCTAGGTCTTCTTGGCGCGTGGCTAGTACTAACCTTGATTTGTAGGAACCATGAATTAATCGGTAATTAATTCTTGGTCGGATTAAAATACTTGGAGTAATTAAATCTAGCAATAAAAATTGCAAAGGCACAACGGGGTTGTGTTCCTACTACTAGTACATGAACGAACCTACAATGGGGTTACACACTTACTCAAGAAAGTTCAATTGCTATGTGAATATTAATCCGGTTTAGGATTAAAGTGAAATTAATTAATGAGATTAATTAATTAAGTGGAAGACATTTTAATTAGTAGGCTTGGGAAAATAATTTTTCTATTAATTAATCTTGGAGATTAATCATTAACGGAAATTATTATTATCCGGGAATTTATTTAAGCTACTAATTTTACTATTAATTAATCATGAAGATTATTTAATTAACAAGTCTTGGAAGACTTGGGAGTCATTTTAATTAAGTTGGACTTAATTAAATGAAGTCACAAGAGTGAAATTCAAAACTAGTCAAAGTTTGACTTGTAATGTTTTTTAAATGAAGAACAAAATGAAAAATATTCTCTTACACATGTGGTGGTAGTTGAGAATGGAATGGTAGGTGAGAATGAGGTGGTAGGTGAAGAAAAACAAGTCTTCTACTCCACCTAACACCATATGGCCGAAAATTGGTGGCTATAAAAGGAGGTGTTCTTGCTCTCATTTAAAACTTGATGAAAACTTAAAAAGAAAAAAAAAAGCTTAGAGCTTAGTTCTTCATCTCTAGATTTTTCTAGCTTCTCTTGTGATTTTTGAAGACTTTCTTCTATAGAACTTCTTCTTGAAGATTAGTTGTAAAAGATTATCTTCTATAGATATTTCTTTTAGTAACTCTTCTTGTCTTCCACCTTTCACTACATAGACTCCATTTCCTTAGAGCATTTATCTAGCCAATCTTTTGCTTAAGGTATGAACCTACTTGAGGTGTGTCCTTGTAGAGACTTCTATCTTTAGGAGCTTATGGTGGTTTGATTCGAACCCCTCCATGTTGAGGTGAGGATTCGAAAATGAGAGCCAAAGTTTTTGGTGTGGTTTTCCTTGTGTTGTGGTTTTACACCCTCACTTTAATAAAACCCCAAATCTTGTAATCGGTTTAAAACCCCTTTACTCGTATTAGTTTTTGTTGTGCATTACTTTGACCCCCTAGCTTGGGATGCCGATATATATATGTGTTTTATATACTTTATTTCTTCCGTTGCGCCGGCATCGCTTGTGGGGGCATACCGATCCTAACAGCTATTATTAAATCAACAAACATAATATATAGATTTAAGCAACCAGTTAAAATACTACATGAAACTGAAAGCAAAAAACATGCAAAATTTTCGTGGTGTATAACCCGGACTCAACGTGACGATGCTCTATTCTTTATTAAGGCTCCTCGTTGCAAGATCTTTGTTAACCACATGCTCCAGATCTTAAGACCAAGTTGGGTCATAGCAATGGACACTCCAATCCGCACTCAAAGTGATTTCTCGACCATTCCTATTTCTCGAGTAAATGAGTTAATCAACAGTTCATCAACGGAGTTTGCTGATTCAGATTTTGGAAGGCTCAACTTCAGATTCTGTGACTTTAGTCATCTAACTACTGTCTCCTCTTTACCTTCCACATCTGATACAAAAGTTGCCTTAGCACCCATAGTGGAACTAGTTCAAGCGTCTCAACCAGAGGTTGTGCCTGACGCTTCAACTTCACCTGTTCCAACGGTTGCTAAGATAGCACTTCATCAGTCTGTCTTCAATCCAGATTTTCAACAACCATCTATAGAGTCACTAAAGCACACTTCAAGATTTAAACAACCAGCTGCCTCTCAGAATGTGCTTCAAACATTTGTGCCTCTCCTCACTGAAGCGTTGGAAGAGATGAACGCTCAAGCGTCCAATCATGCAGAATCTCTTCACTGGATCAAGGAAGACTTATCTAAGATCGAGAAGGAGAATATGAGCGCTCAAGTTGCTCACATGCGCGGAGCTGCTGATGCTGCCGTAGATACTGCTCTCTCTCGTATGCAGACGATGATAGATGGACTTGCAACTAATCAAATTGCTATGAAAGAATCTCTTGAAGAAAAATTTGATGCATTGGCTGCATCCATGGTCCAAATGGCTGCTCAAATTGCCATTCTTACTGAAGCTACAGTAAAGGCTGATGATGGCAATAAAGGGGAAAAGAGGAAAGCTTATGCAAGTTCAAGAACTCAATCAAGTTCTAAGCGTCCAGAGCCGAAAAATCCACAAGATTTTGTCTTCTTGCCACCTCCTCCTCCTCTGCCCGAATCCAATTATCCTTCATAGGTTGCCGCCACAGGAATTCCTAGTAGAAGAACTGGTTTTCCTCCCATTGCTTTCAGAGCAGATATACCTGTACCATCTCAAGCGCTACTTGAACAATTCAATATACCGATGGAGCGAGCACCACTTCCAGAGCCTACTACTCCTCAAGACTTGGCTGTGGAAATGGAATTCTCAGATTTATCTCAAGCGTTCAGAGCAGTGCTTAGGCATATGGGTATTGATCCATCCGAATGGGATCGACGGCATACAGTGTATGAAACAAGGAGAAAAAGGGAAAATCGTTACGTAATTGACAGAGATCATCAGATAATGATCACCCTTCAAGATCTCATTGAAGAAACCATCAGAACAGAAATGATCAGACGACAAAATCTTACCAGAAGAAAGTAGATCATGATAGCTCTTTGTAATTTAACCATCTCTTCTGTTTCTACATAGTTTGTAAAATGTATGAATTCTCCGAATATATATAAAGTACATTTTTTCAGCTGAAACATCTCGTTGAAGCTTAACTAACTCTAACTTACTAACATAACGCTTATTAACTTTGGCTGTCGTAACTCTGGAACTATAAAAGAGTAAGTATTGCCATCATCAAAAAGGGGGAAATTGTTAGGAATTTCATGTTAGATGTTTTGATGATGACAATTAGGAATCTTGTTAGACCCCAAAGTTATGTACGCTTAAATTTCATAGATACATTGTATAAGCTTTTGAACATTAGAAATGTATAGGCTTTATTTTACCTTTTACTTTTGACATTCTTAGATCAAGAAGTCAGTTAGATTAAAGTGTTTGATACTTTCTGAGTGAGCTTATCAAGACTGCGAAATCTGAAGACTCCAAGCGTCCAAGAAATCAATAGTGAATGAAGTTTGAAGAAGTTCACTCTAAGCGCCTGACATGTTCTGAATGAGGTGTCAAGTAACTAAGACTGAAGTCTCACGCGTCTATACTTCTAAATAGAGTCTGAAGACTTTTTCCAAGCGTCTAAACATTAAATAGTCCTCCAAATTATTTGGAATTTTCAGTTCATGAATGAAGCGTCTATCAAATGACAAACATTCTCCTGAAGCGTCAGAAGGAGTTTAATGCAAATATTCTCAGTGCATTAAATGCCAACGGGCATTTAATTCAAATTGCATTAAATGCTGATAAAAGCATTAAATGTGATAAGCACTTTCAGACGTACGGAGAAGCCACCCTACTGGACTGTCAACACTTCAAAGACTGCAGCACCAACTTTTGTGCAGCAGATTTTCAGGAAAAAGGACAAAAGTTGTTCACTCGCGAAAGTGAGAGACACGCGCCCTTGCATGTGTCAAACGGACACTTTTTCCAAGAATGTCTATAAATAGAACTTCAACAACAAGCCAAACAGAGAGAACAATTATCAAGCCAAATTGCTGTAGCATTGAAGTCTCATTCCTTAAACTCTCAGAAAAGCCAGAATACTCAAGAAAATATTTTCTCTGCTTTTCATCAAATCCTGAGACAGTCAACCCAATATCTCAAACATTCTCTTTGAAGAAACTACTCTACTACTGAGATATTCCAGTTGTTTGAACTTCATCAAAATCAAACAAACCCTTTTAGAAAAACCCTTATCCAAGCTTCGCGATCTGTGTGAAGTCGAAGTTGGATACTTGCATTATTTTTGGGTGAAAGAAGCAAGGGGATTGAAGTGATTTGGAGCAGAAATCTGTGTGATCAAGGAGCTCAAGTCATCGGCATCCATCTCTCCCTAATTTGTAGAAGATTCTGTGTGATTCTTTGAGAATCATTTTAGTGGATTGCCTCCGAGTGCAAAGGAGAAGAAGGACGTAGTTGGGATTACACCACCCAACGAACCTTACAAATATTGTGTCATTTACTTTTCAGTCAATTCTTTCATCTATCATATCATTGCATAAATTGATTAAGTAAAACACAATCAAAAGCTAAGCAACTAAGAAACCTCGTGTGACGCTAAAACTTTCAAAGAGAAGACTCCAAAAACCATCCCATGATACCAGACACGCACTCCCATGTCAGAGTGATCTGCTGGCATGATCTCCGTAGGTCCGTATATGGAAAGTATATCCTTTGATTGATTCTTGTCTGATCTCGCTCCCAAATTTGCCCTATATAGTATGCTCCACCTGTGCAGGTCAGGGTTGGGCGAACCTCCAACTGAACATATTTGTATAGAATGTCTTCTAGACGGATCCAGGTCCATGATGCCATTGGGCTTAGGCCCATAAAGTATTTACTTAGTTAGCTTGGCCCAAAGACTAATTTTCACTCACATCAGATACATTGATGGGATTAGTGTATTCGAACACGTCTCGTAGTAATCCGATCACATGAGTTTTCACTCAGTGACTGTCAATGATTGGATTACTGATTATGAAGGTATGCGTGAGCCTTAAACCAGAGGAGTTACGGTCACAGTGTGCTTGTGACGTTAGATTCTGTCACTAGAGTAGTTAGGCTCAATTCACCCGTTGGTGGGGCCGACCTGGAAATGCGTTCCGATGGGCAAGTAGCATGTGAGGTGATTGCCAAGAGGGAATTCACTATCTCGAAAGTAAATGAGAAGTATCATATGCAATCATAGGTAAATGAAATTGAAAGTCTGGCCAGAGCTGATGAACCAACTCGTGTTTAGTAATCTCATATTACTATGGTTCTTTGTATAGCATCGAGTTCTGTGAGTTTGATATATTCCATGACTCTCACTCGATCGGGATACGTCAGTGAAGAGCTTATACTCATACGGGATTCATAATCTAGAGGTTCGTAATGACATAGTTATTTCGTACTCAGTTGGGCTATGATGTGGGGCCATGGTTCTGGTTAGGTGTCACCCACATCCTTTGGTATCCTCCCATTGCCAATCGAGATGAACCTAGAGAGTCACGCTATAAAGGATTAAACGGGGAAATCAAGTCTTGTATTTGGAAAGTGTTTTGGTAATTTGTCCTTAGGAAGGGCGAATTAATTAATTGGACAAATTAATTTAATTGGTTGTTTAATCAAATTAAACAATGGTAAATTAAATTAATTAATTTGTATATTTAACTGACTAGGTTAGTTAAGTATTTAAACTAGAATCTTAGTTAATTAATTAATAAAAATATTGATTTAATCAATATATATTTAATTGGATTAAATGTTAATTGATTAAATTAATTGGACTAAGTTGACTGGGTCAGCATAGCCCAATTGATTGTCCAATAACCCATGTGGGCGTGTACTACTGGGCCTTAAGTTGCAGGATTTATTTAATCCTTCAACACGAGCCAGAGAACACAGTTGAAATCATTACGTGAAATTCCTTCACCAAAATTCATCAGAGTAGAAAATGTTTTTCTCTCTTCCCAGTCCACTCAGTCTCGCCTAGCCACCATGGAGATTGGAGATGGAGATATCACGGAGTCCGTTCCTGCGTGATGATCTAGAGACGATACAATTGAACCGTTGGAGAAGATTGAAGATTCGCGAGGATTAAAGATTGAATACGCGAAAAGGTAAGGCTACGTTTGTTTCTATTTTGAACTTATATTTTGGCCAAAATTTTGGTCAAAACTCGTTTGGCTTATCCATTTTTCACCAAACAGGTATATTTTGGCCAAATATTTGTGACAGCTACATTGCCTACACCACCTTACACCCTTTTCTACTTTTGACTTACTTTTTTGTACTATATAAATTTTATATTATATTTTTTAATCATTAACTAATTATAAACATTACTTTTCAGATAAAAACTTACGTGATTTGACTGCTACAGTAACTTTTGTCTCTTTTGAAAATAAAATCAAACACAAAATCAAACAAATTTTCACCAAAGTACACAACTCCCAGTAAACTTTTTTACCAAAATTTTCTTCAAAAAAACCCTCCAAAATAGAAACAAACGTAGCCTAAGTTTTTCGTATTCATCTTTTTCTTGATTGAAATCGACGAAAGCCACAAATTGATCTTGGTTTGGAAATCCGGATCAATTTTTCTTTTCCGATGCGCATGCCGACAGGATTCCGAACAGTGGTATCAGAGCCAAATTTATTGGCTTCGTTGATTTAATTACATGATTATGCATGTTTATGTGTTGATTATCATGGATATTGCATTATTTATTGATTAAGAATCAATATGTTTGGATCAAAAAATCTGAGTTTTTGTTATTTGAAATCATCGTATTTTTCCTGTTTCATTAAATCTGGTTTGGAAATTCTGAAACAGTTTTATATGATGTTATGAATATGGGTTGAATCTGTAATTCATAATCTGTTTTTGATTTTGGGATTGAAATCTGAAAAGTTGCAATTGATTTTGAGAGGTTGTTTTACAAATCTGAAATCTGAAATCTAAAAATTGGCTTGAATCAATTTTATTTGGATCGTAAATCTGAAATTGTGGATTTCTGAAACTAAAATCTTGGCTTGAAATTTTCGGATCGGAGATGCTTTTGGCCAGCTAATCTGCAAGTTCAAATCGCCGGATTTGGATGAAGGCGCTGGCGCAGCTGGTCACATCTCTGATGGAATCGCACTGGTTATCTCCGCGAAAATCGCCGTCGGCGAGTTCGGAGGCTGCTATCGGGAAATCTGCTTGAAGCAGATTTTTTGAAGGCAGTTTGATCGATATCGGGACAACGCTTAAAGCGGCATTAAACTCTGCGTTGTTCGCTGCTGAGTGTGGCAATTGACAAGGACTCAAACGTCACCGAAAATAACTGGTGAAATATGTCGTTATCTACTGGTGTCTTTGGCCAAAATCTGCTTTTTCGCCTTATTAGAGCAGACGATGGCCGGGGATACGACAGTCTGACGTGGTGGTGCAAGGCGCCGCGATAAAGGCCGGCGAAGACTCGGCCGGCTTCGACGACGAGAATGGCAGCGCGGGGAAGGCCGGCTTCGGCGATGAGAATGGCAGCGCGGGGAAGAAGGTGTTGCCCTAAGGGCAACAACCCAAGTTGTGTGTTGGGCCAAGCCCAACACACCTTGGGGTTGGATTTAGCCCAACACCAATTAATTCAATTGGGTATTGGGTTTAACATAACACCAATTAATTCAATAAGATAGAATTAAATATTGGGCTTGAACCCAATTGCAATTGAATTATTAATTGGGTAAGACCCAAATTCAATTTTAACTAATTGGGTCAATTTTCTTCCAAATCAAATTAAAGCCTTCTTTATAAATTAAATTATATTTAATTGTTATTAAATGGGATTTAATATATATTAAATTATATTTAATTTACATAAATTAAATTAAGATTTAATTTATTCAACAAAATTAAATAAGATTTAGTTTTGTTGATATTTTGAATCTATTTAATTTGCCCATCAAAGTTGAATGAGATTTAATTTTTTAATTGATTAAGTGGGACTTAGTCAATGATTCATGAGCCCATAGAAATTAAGTGGGACTTAATTTCACAATGATTGAAATTAATTTAGTCTTTCATTGAAATTGAGTAGGACTTAATTTCACTAAAATTAAAATTGATTTAATGATTCTCATTGAAATTAGGTGTGACTTGAAATCACACTCATTGAAATTAATTTAATCTTTTTATAAAAATTGAGTGGGACTTAATTTCACTAAGATCAAAATTGATTTAATCATTTTCATGGAAATTAGGTGAGACTCGTTTTCACAATGATTAAAATCGATTTAATCTTGTTCATGGAAATTAAGTAGGACTTATTTTCAATTAGATTAAAGTTGATTTAATCCTCTCATTGAAATTAAGTAAGAATTAATTTCAGAGAGATTTAATATTGCTTTGATTAAATTAGTCTTAATCTTCAAATGAAAATTGAATTGGATTTAATTCCATGAAGAATAAATTGGATTTAATCATCATATCAAAATTAAATTGAATTTAGTTTTGTTATTAACAAAATTAGATTTAATTGATTATGATATAGATTTTTCTATCACATAAAATTAAATTGGATTTAATTTCACTCGATATAATAGGATTTAGTCTTGGTGTCAAAATTAAATGGGATTTAATTTTGCAACAATCAAATTAAATTTGATTAATAAATAAATTAGATTTCTTTTATGCTCTTATCACATATGTGCTTTTATGTTTAATTGCTTGTTATATATGATGAGATACACCTTTCATGGACTTAGGTTTTATGGTTTATTATGCATACTTAAAATATATATGTTGATTAGCCCATTGGCTTGGGTTGATCTAAATAGTCCATGAAAATGTGTAATAGTAGAATTGCTAGGTTTTTCTACGCTTTAGATGCATGTTAGTATGTTAGGAGGTAATATGCTTTGTGAGACCTTGATTAAAATATTTAAAATTCTCTCAAATTAAATAATACCGAGTTAATAAAGGATGTGGGGCATCCTCTCCCTCCACTAAGTTTAATGAAATTAAAATTACGACCAATGTGTAATGCTTCCCAATTATGGGGGTTATGCATTCGGAAATAATTTGAAGTTTTGTGAAGTGCATGGGATGCCTTAGTCGAAGCATATTTCACCCTAGAAATTGGTTAGGTTGCAAGGTGAAATTCAAATGTTAGATTAAAGGAGTTAGTGGGATGAACTCGGGTAATTAACGGGCTTAGAAATCAGTTAGGTTGCAGCTTTCTGAATTATGGGGAAAGGTATTAAATCATTTATTGGATAAATTGGTGTAGGACACCACTTTGAATAATCAGTGAGCCAAAAATTGATTAGGTTGCAACCCACTGAATTATTTGAAGAACTCAATACTTACTACGAAATCTATCCAACGAGATTTCTAAAAATTGCAATGAGAGTGCGCTGTTTCGAAAAATATAGTGGGAGCCAAGTTTTACTTGAGTACAATATAAACATCCTAATTGAATCTTGTTTATTTTCTGCATTTAATTCATCTCTCTTGGAAATTAACCCGTTTAATATTATGCTCGAGAATTTTGTGTGTACTGGCCTAACTAAATCAACAGACGTAGAAACTTGAGAAAGCTCCTCAGTTCAAAGTCATTGATTTGTATGCTTGAAGCAAGAATTACTCAAGTCTAAGAATGAGACGATGAGTAGGGCTTAAATATGAGGCGCACTGGACATAGAACCATGTGTTTTTGAAAAAACTTTTCTATGATTGGCTTTCTCAACTTTTTGTATTCTACATTCTAGAGCTAGTGCTCATCTTTGAAGAATTAGAAAGAAGTACGAAAGCTAGGAAAATAAGAGGTGATCAATAACTTTCACCAAATGGTATTAAGAATGTTAACATTTTCTGACATAGTCAAGAAATGGTACTTCTTTAAGTTTGGTAATAACTTTCATGGCATTTATTTTGGAAATAAGTGTAGGAGCAGTACATCCTTACTAAAATTGCTAACACAATTTGAAAGTTCGGAATTAGTATATACTATGAACACATAAACTAGAGAACGTAGTATGCTAGAAACAAACTAGAGGAATTGTTTGGCACCTAAGATTAGGTCATGCCTTACGAGCATAACATTCACTAGTTAGGAGAAACTTGGGGTACAAGCCCATTGGGATTGGATCCCTATCTAAACTTAAAAATATTATCTCATAGGCAAGATGACCAAATCTCCCTTCATAGGGAACATATTAAAGGGCTATTCAAGTTCTAAAGTTTGTGCGTAATGATGTCTATGGTTGAATTTAAAGTATCATATTAAGACACCACAATTCGATTGTAATGTCAAGTATATGATTTCCTACTTTGACCCGTTCCTAAAAGAACATAACATAGTTTCACAGTTGAAACTTCCAGTGACTCTACAAATGAATAGGGTAGTAGTATGCAAGAATGAGACATCGTTGGACATGAGTTATTTTATGCTAAGCTACAAGAATTGCCCAATTCATAGTGAGTCTTGCGCTACTCATAGTTTCATCTTGAATAGTTGTCCCTCCAAATTCATTCCTAAGGCACCATATCAGATGTGGCACCAGTGGAAGCCTGATCTTAAACACATGACGGTATGGGAATTCCCAACCCACGTAGAAAAGATAAAGGTAAAGATCATGGAGGTTTGGTCCTTAAAAGGATATTTTGTTAGTTATCCCAAGGATTCAATAGGAGAACTCTTTTTACCTAAATGATGATCAGGGGATCATTATAGCCTTAGAGGTCTGTTGTCTCGAAGATAAGATCATTCAAAAAATTGGAGAAGATGGAAAGATTATTCTGAAAGAATAAAAGAAAACATCTTAGGACATAACTAATCAAGGAACCAAATTAAGCCCATTAAAACACAACCACGAACGATTGATATGGTAGAGTATCCCAGTCGCCTGAGTGAAGTGGCCGTTTGCTACAAAGAAAGCATAAGATGTATGATGTAGCAGACGAGAACCAAGGATACAATCCCTCTAGCATGACAAATCGATGGTGGATATGGACTCTACGAGAAGGTGTCAAGGTTATGAAAGTGAAGATGGATTAGATGTCTTTGAATCAATCCTAGACTCTAGTAGATCGCCCAAAGAGTTTTGTACTCATCAGAGGCGAATACATCTATAAAAAGAAGATTGATTCGAATGGCAAGGCCAAGCTGATGGTGAAAGGGTGTAGTCAAAAGAAGGGCATTGACTATGAGGAAGCCCTTTTGCCACAGCTACAATCAAATTCATTAGAATCTTATTTTCGATAACAACACACCAATATTATGAAAATCAGGCACATGGATGTGAAGACTCATTCATAAATGGATTCCTCAATAAGGACACCCATTTCGAACAGCCCAAGGGTTTCACATCTAAGGTCGATTCTCATAAGGTCTACATGCTTTATAAATCCATTTGTGGATTTAAACGGACCTCTCATAGTTAGAATCTTCACTTTGATGATATAATCTGGAATTATTATATCATCAAAACGAAGAGGGACCATCTGTGTACAATAAGGTCAGTGGGAGCGATGTATATTTTTGGTACAATGTGTAGAGAGTGCTCTACATGTGGGAAATGATGTGGGCACATTGACAGGGTCAAGACATAAACATCGACCATATTCTTCATAAAAGACTTGGGAGAAGCCATCTTTATCCTTAAAATTTGCGTCTATGAAGATAGATCAAATAGGATGATTGAGCTCTTCCAATTTGCTTAGAATAAATCCTAAAGAAATTTAGGATAAAAGATCTGAGAAAGGGTTTTTGCTTGATAAGGAAGAGCAATGGGTAGATACAGAATATATCATGAAGTACTTGAAAAAGAACTTAGTATATATTCTTTGTCTATGCCCATGGTACTCCACTACAGAGAATGAATGTCATACTGCCTTGGAGCCTGAGAAGCTGTCAAAGAAACTGTTTGGATCTAAAGTTCATGGTGGAACTTTTATTGGTCCCTAACGTGGAGCTTGCATTGTCACTTTACTGTGATAAAATAAAGCTCAAGCGTATGAAAGGGACCTAGGTCTAACAAATCCAGACAAATGATGAGAGATACAACATCTCTTAAGAGATCGTTGGAAAGAGCGATGTAGCGTTGTAGAAAATAAGTCAGTTGATTAAACGGCTGACCCACTCACTGGACCAATGTCACAGGCGGTGCTAGAGCTACATCTTTTAGAAGATGGATATTTAATACCATAACGATTGGCATTGAATTCAAGTGGGAGATTGTTGGGAATGTGCCCTTCACGCCAACTAGGAGTTAGAATATAAGGCACAAGTTTATATTGTGCAACCTCTAAATAATATAAAGGCAACAGTATGTTTGTTTGTATAGTTCTTGATGGCATCCATAAAGTCTTAAATGAACAACTAGTCCATGTGTATCAAGGATAACTTTCGCACTCCTTATAGTAGTTTAGGAGATGGGCTCTAGAAGGGTTTGATACTTGATCACTTAAATAGTTGGGAAGTCGGAGAATCTCGATTGGGCATTGAGATTCGTATGAACTTGTATGACACATGCTCTGACAAAGGAGTGTCAGTCGAACACTATGGGATAGTGGGAGTTTGTGTCATAGATACATTGATGGGATTAGTGTATTCGAACACGACTCGTAGTAATCCGATCACATAAGTTTTTACTCAGTGATTGTCAATGATTGGATTACTGATTATGAAGGTATACGTGAGCCTTAAGGCTGAGGAGCTACGGTCACAGTGTGCTTGTGACGTTGGATTCTGTCACTAGAGTAGTTGGGCCCAATTCACCCGTTGGTGGGGCCGACCTCAAAATGCGTTCCAATGGGAAATAGCATGTGATGTGATTACCAAAAGAGAATTCACTATCTCAAAAGTAAACAAGAAGTATCATATCCGATCATAGGTAAATGAGATTGAAAGTCTCTGGCCAAAGCTGATGAACTAACTCATGTTTAGTAATCTCATATTACTGTGATTCTTTGCATAGAATCGAGTCCTGTGAGTTTGACATATTCCATGACTCTCACTCGATCAGGATACGTCAGTGAAGGGCTTATACTCATATGGTATTCATAATCTAGAGGTTCGCAATGACATAGTCATTTCGTACTCGATTGAGCTACGATGTGGGGCCACGGTGCTGGCTACGTGTCACCACATCCTTTCGTATCCACCCATTGCTAATCAAGACGAACCTAGAGAGTCGCGCTATAAAGGAATAAATGGGGAAATCAAGTCTTGTATTTGGAGAGTGTTTTGGTAATTTGTCCTTAGGAAGGGCGAATTAATTAATTTAATAAATTAATTTAATTGGTTGTTTAATTGGATTAAACAATGGTAAATTAAATTAATTAGTTTGAATATTTAATTGACTAGGTTAGTTAAGTATTTAAACTAGAAAATTAGTTAATTAATTAATTAGTTAATAAGAATATTGATTTAATCAATACATATTTAATTGGATTAAATGTTAATTGATTAAATTAATTGGACTAAGTTAACTGGGTCAACATAGCCCAATTGATTGTCCAATAGCCCATGTGGGCGTGTACTACTGGTCCTTAAGTTGGAGGATTTATTTAATCCTCCAACACAAGCCAGAGAACACAGTTGAAATCATTACGTGAAATTCCTCCACCAAAACACATCAGAGTAGAACACATTTTTCTGTCTTCCTAGTCCACTCAGTCTCACCTAGCTACCAAGGAGATTGGAGATGGAGATTTCCCAGAGTCCGTTCCTGCGTGATGATCTAGAGATACTACAATTGAACCATTGGAGAGGATTGAAGATTCGCGAGGATTAAAGATTTAATATGCAAAAAGGTAAGCTTTTCGTATTCATCTTTTTCTTGATTCAAATTGATGAAAGCCACAAATTGATCTTGGTTTGGGAATCCGGATCTATTTTTCATTTTCGCTGCGCATGCCGACATGATTCCCAACATTGACCTAGCTGTAGCAGTCCACCACCTCAATGTATTTTCCACCTCCAAACCCATGAAGCAGAAGAAGAGGCACTTTGGACCTGAGAAGGACAAAATCATAAAAGAACAGGTGGACAGGTTTCTAGCTGCTGGCCACATAAAGGAAATCCAATTCCCAGAGTGGATAGCTAATGTTTTCCTTGTTCCTAAAGGAGGAGATAAATGGTGAATGTGCATAGATTTCTGAGATCTTAACAAAGCTTGCCCAAAAGACTATTAGCCCCTCCCTAGAATCGACCAGCTAGTGGATTCTACGTCAGGGTGTGAACTTTTGAGCCTGACGGATGCATCTCATGGGTATCACCAGATACCCCTAGCCCGTGAACATCAGAAGAGGGTGAGCTTCATAATGGCCTTCGGGACGTTCTATTATATGGTGATGCCCTTTGGCCTAAAAAATGTTGGAGCCACATATCAGCGACTTATGAACAAGATCTTCCGAAAGCAAATAGGAAGACATCTTGAAGTCTATGCAGACGATATGCTGGTGAAGAGATGGAAGGAGCAAGACCACTTGGGAGACGTGGTGGAGACGTTTGAGGTACTCCAACAGTACCAAATGAAGCTTAATCCCTTGAAGTATCAGAAGTGGGAAGTTCTTAGGATACCTAGTATCGGAGAAGGGAATCAAAGTCAATCCCGAGAACACAAGAGCTATCCAAGAAATGGCACCGCCAGCTACCCGGAATAACGTTCAAATACTCGCTCACAGGGTGGTAGCCCTGAGCCATTTTATCTCAAGATTGGGAGAGCACAACCTGTCATTCTTCAGGGTTATCTGGAAGGTAAGCTCGTTCTCCTAGAACAAAGAATGCCAAAAAGTCTTTAAAGAGTTAAAGGTGTACCTAACCAGCTTACCATTGCTAACCAAACCAATACCTGGCTAGAAGTTGTACCTGCACCTTGCGATTTCCAATCATGCCGTTAGCTCTGTGCTAATACGAGAAAAAAGACGAGACAAAAAGTCGGTGTACTATGCCAGCCGAGGCCTTAGGGGGGCTGAGGAGAGGTATCCGGAGATTGAAAAAGTGGCCTTTGCCTTGGTGACCACTGCCAGGAAGTTAAGGACGTATTTCTTGTCACATTGTGTAGAAGTAAGCACCAACTACCCACTGAAGCAAATATTGGGATGCCCCGAGGCGTCAGGAAGGATGATCAAATGGGAAGTGGAACTCAGTGAGTTCGACATTACCTACGCCCCAAGGCCTGCTATAAAGGCTCAAGCACTAGAAGATTTCATAGCAAAAGTACCTTGTTCCCAAGACGTTAAGAAGGTCTGGCGGCTCCATGTTGATGGCTCTGCCACCTCATCGGGAAGTGGAGAAGGAGTATTGCTGACGACAACCGAAGGAAGTGAGTTGGAGTATGCCATGAGTTCAATTTCTACGCTTCTAACAACGAAGCCAAATATGAAGCCCTGATTGCTAGGATGAAGATAGCATTAAAGGTGGGAGCAAAATACTTGATAGTCCATTCGGATTCCCAGCAGCTGGTTTGCCAAGGTAATGGACAGTACGAGGCCAAAGAAGAAAGGATGATGGAGTACTTGAAGAAAATAGGAGACTTAAAAGGCCAATTGGATACTTTTGAGATAAAGCACGTGCCCTAGATGGAGAACGAAAAAGCTGACTACCTAGAACGATTGGCTAGTGCACTGGTCGATTGCCATACTCGGCTGATAACCATAGAAACCATACCAGGTTCCATAATAGGAGAAGAAGTAAGCAGCATAACCCTATAGCCAGACGATTGGAGAACGCCTGTAGTAAATTACATGCTACAGGGGCGATTGACGGAGGACAAAAATGAGGCCTTAAGTGTGCAGCGACAAGTCCTTCGAAACCATATACAAGAGATCCTTTACTCACCCATTTTTGAGATGCCTCTTGAAAGAGAAAGGACTGATGGTTCTACATGATATCCATGAAGGCCTTTGTGGTAGCCATGCTGGTGTATCTACCATAAGGGAGAAAGCTCTCAGATCGGGATACTACTGGCTTACTATGAATGAAGATGCAAGAAACGTGGTGAGAAGGTGTGAGCAATGGCAAGTGCATGCAACGCTATATCACCAGCCAGCTGGAGCATATATACTAGAAGGAATGGAAGGCCGAAAACTATCTAGGCCGTGAAATGAATGTGCACAACTTGAGGAAATTGTATACTTGAGAGAAAGATTATCCCAAAGAGGTTAGTGTTTTTATTGCTTTCCTAAAAAAATAAACACTTGATTTGGATGTTGGGATTTTAAAAACATAAAAACGCAGCGGAAGTATAAAACTCCCATTTGGTTCATCTCAATTTCACATATTCAAATTGTGTTTCAATTTCATGTACTTTTCTTCGCATATGTTGAATTATGAACCAGCTATCTCGATCCTTTCTTGAACAACAAATTCGTCGCTATCTCTAAATTGCCACGCCGGAATCAAAGTGAAAAATCCTCTTCTTTTTTCTTCCTTGAAATCGGCTAGAGGGAGAGAGAGAGTTGGAAGACTTTTGACTTGGAGAGTAAGTTATGAATTGGAGACTTGTTATTATTTTTACTAAGTAGTATATTTGTACTACACTAGAAAATAACAACCCTAGGCTTGTAACCATTATGGCATCCATACAAACGCCCACTTTACGCTTTTTCAAAGCCTTCGGGCTTTAATCCAATTTTGTTTGTTTAATTAATTTAATAATTAATATTATTTATCCAATAAATTAATTAATTAAATAACTAATTAAATCTATGTTAATTCTATAATTAATTTCATCTAAGAAATTAATTAACACGTTAACTTAATTAATTAATAAAATCATCTAATGATTAATTAATTAATTAATCGCGATATCCAATACCAAACAATCTCTCAAGTCTATTCTATGATTTTTTCTTTTACAATTCCTTTAAGCGCGACTCTTTAGGTTCGTCTCAAAAGGTAATTGGGAGGAAACCAAGAGGATGTGAGTAGCACCTAGCCAGACCCGTGGCTCACATCGTACCCCAATTGAGAACAAATGATTAGGATCATTCTAAACCTTTTACGCTGTGAATACCGTGCGAGTATAAACCTTTTATTCTTATGTCCCAGTCAAGTGAGAGTCATGGTGTAGTCAAACTCACGGGACTTCATAATGAATCGAGGTCAATGAGTATACCTTCATGTCTAACATGAGCATCTCTTTATGCTTTGGTCAAAGTCTTTTGACCTCACTCATTCATGACTGCATAGGATATTTAGCTCATCCACTTATGAGAGAATAAATCCCATTTTGCTAATTAGTTAAGACTACTACTTGCCCATTAAGTCGTTCTTCGAGGTCGATTCCACCAAAGGGTGAATCGTATCTAACTAATCTAATGACAGACTTGATGTCACAAGTACATCTTCAACTTGATTCCTCAGGTCTAAGGTTCACGCGTACCTATAACAACTTATCAGTTTCATCATTGACTGTCAGTGAGTGAAAACCCATGTGATGAAACCAATGCGAGTCGTGTTCGAACATGTCAGTCTAACTGAGATGTCTATGACATAAGTTTCTGTTAGAGTGGATGCCCTAAAATGCCATAAAGATGATAGATTTATAGGGCATGAATATTGTAATTAAACTATGGTTTTTCCAATAAATATAAGGCATTTGATTGTTGTTTTCTTATAGGCATTTGTAAGGTATAATAAACAACAAAAAGTCCTTGATGACAAGGCAAACCCTCTACCTTCTATGGGATAAGAGGATAGGCACTAGAGTGGTTTGATCCCTGTCATCTAAAAGGGTTCACAAGTCTAAGAAATATTGATTGGGCATCAATAATGAATACAGGCTTGTATGATATAAGTTTTGACAGAGAAAGTGTCAGTCGTACAATATGGAAATGGTAGTGAGAACTTATGTCATAGACACATCAGTTGGACTGATATGTTCGAACACGACTCGTATCAGTTCATCACATGGGTATTCACTCATTGACAGTCAATGATGAAACTGATAAGTAGTGATAAGTACGTGTGAACCTCTGACCTGAGAAATCGAGTTGAAGATGTACTTGTGACATCAAGTCTGTCATTAGAGTAGTTAGATTCAAATCACCTGTTGGTGGAATCGACTTCGAAGTACGACTTGATGGGCAAGTAGCATTGTTAACTGATTTGCAATATGGAATTTATTCTCTCATAAGTGAATGAGTAAAATATCCTATGCGGTCATGAATAAGTGAGGATGAAAGTCTTTGGCCAAAGCATTTAAATACCTCGACTTATTATGAGCTTAGGCATATGGTGAAGTTATATGAGTTTGACTTTAAACCATGACTCTGACTTGACTGAGATATAAGAATAAAAGGTTTATACACGTACGGTATTCACGGCGTAAAGGTTTGAAATGATCCTATTCATTCATTCTCAATTGGGTTACGGTGTGAGCCACGAGACTGGCTAAGTGTCACTCACACCCCTTTGGATTCCTCCCAATTGCCTTTTGAGACGAACCTAAAGAGTCGCACTTAAAGGAAGTGCAAAAGAAAAAACATGGGAAAAAGACTTGAGAGAAATTCACGGCATTGGATGCCGTAATTAATTAATTAATTATTGGATAATTTAATTATTTAATTAAATTAATGAGTTAATTAATTTCTTGAAAAAATTGAATTATAAATTAATTAGGAATTAAATTAATAGGATTATCAATATATTTATTGGATAAATAAATTATCCGATTAATTAATTAGCAAGCAAGACGAAAGCCCGAAGGCTTCCGAGCCCACTAAGGGGCAGCCAAATAGACGCCCAAATAGGGCTCTTGCATGCTAGTGTTATTGTTTCATAATGATATAAATATATCATAAGGTGAAATATAACACAAGGCAACTTACATAACTTTCTCTCTAAGAAAAAGTCTCCCACCTCTTTCTATACACAATTAAACACAAGGATCAGAGATGATTCGTGCTTTGGAAATAAAACACGAGGATCCCGTTGCGCACACAGCGTGCGCACTTCACACACTAGGTGGGCTACCAACGCGGTGCCGTTTCACGGCGCCGGTCGGAGGGGCGTCCGGCCAAACACGATTAAACCGTGTGCTGGGCACACGACATACACCGTGCCATACGCCCAGTGCACGGACCTGTTTCGGGGCCCATGTTTTCGTGACTCTGGCCCTAATGGGTCGGGTTATATTTTTCTAAGGTCCAAATTTTAATTGAATAGGTGTTTGGGCTATTTTAATTATCCGGGTGGGTCAAAAAGATGATGATCCGGATTTAGTTAAAAAGGGGCCCAAATTGTTTTGATTAAAATTGTGGATAATTCAATAAATTAGTTATTGGGCCTAATTAATTAATTTTGAATATGTCAATGGTTGGTAATTTGGTTTTGATAAAATTAAGCCCAATATAGATTTTATTGATCTTTATTTGAATGAAATAATTAATTAATAAACTCTTGGAGAATTTTATTTATTAAGTTATTTATTTAAATAAAGAATTCTCATAAATAGGATTATTTTCATATGAATCGATAAAATTTAGAATTTTATTGTGGAAATTAATTAAGTTGGACTAATTAATTTTTATTAATCACCAACAAAAGTGCTTTATTTATCGCGAGCATGTATTATGTGATCGTGACATATGTCTATGGGCTTAGGTTGCTTCTTTTGATTATGTATTTCTTTTGATGGGTTGTAAGGGCCGGTTTGAGCCCATTTTATTTTATTTCTAGATTTATGTATAGGTTTTAAATTACCTCTTGTAATAAATAGAAATAGAATAAGCCTTTCAAGATGGAGATCATGCAAAAGAAGAGGAGCTTGGAGCCCACGAAGATTAGCTAGGCTTTTCTTTTTCAATTTTATGATGGCCCATTGGCTTGGGCCCTTGATAGGTGTGAGATTTACATGTTTTAAAGCCTCATATTTATGTTATTTACATTGGTTTATGCATGAATTATGCCACATATGCTTGTAATTTGTGTGCTTATTGAGTAAAGGTGGAAAATCAGTGCAATTGAGGAAAACGGGACGGAAATGCAGAATTTCAGAGTACTTAGAGACTGAATTGGACAAATGTTTCTTCTACAAAGTTGTAGATCTATGTCTTAGCTTCATGTGGCAGCTTGAATCACCTAAATCTGAGCTCTGGGGAAAAAGTTATGAAAGAAACAATATCTCTGCGCAGAAGAGAAAGTGCTACTGCATCCAACGTTCAAACGTTGGGTACCTCACATTCGAACGTTGGAGTCGGCTGGACGATTTTTGGCAAGTTTTGATACCTAATTCAACTAGGAGACTTGGGGGATCCTCTTCTATAAATACCTCCTCTTATGACAGCCAAAGGGTTCGAAAATTTCAGCTTTGGAAGGGAGTTGGAGCCAAGGAAACGAGCAAGACGAAGAGAACGAGGATTCTACACGAATTCATCAATTCGTAATAGGGAGAATTTTATTTTCTAGATTATTTGTCTATGAATAATTCTACGATTTTAGTTGTTTTTCCAATTATGAGTATGAACTAATTTACTTTAACTAAGGCCATGTGAATGCCAATTTTATGAGTTTATATATATGAATTGATTGTTCGTCTTAATTCTATTATTGCTTTGTGTGTTAATTTTGTGCGTTTATTCCAATCGTATGCCTGATCAACATATGCTTGCTAATTAGCCTAGTTTACGATTCGAGAGAATATAGATTAGGGTTCAAAGGAATTAACACATCATCCGAAAAACATGAGGAATTGCTCCTAGAGATAGGTATAGATTTTCGGGTGCTGTTAGCCGGATTAATCCGGAGAAATTTTAAAACGTGAATGCATGGCTAATGATTTGAGTCTCGGATAGAAATATTTAGAGAACCGTCACGTAGTCATAGGATTATTACAGCCGAGAGATCGGGTAGTAATTAATTAAGATTTTTTCCACCAAAGCAATAGTAGTCTAATAATTCGAATAATCACTCATATATATTAACGAGTAATAACGGTTGAAGCATGTGCCTTAGTTGCTTTCTCACATAAGAATCTTAATCAATTTGTCAAGTATCGTTTTCACTTTTTCATTGTCAATTAATCATCCTCTTTTAATTTAATTTTAATTTCTTTAAATTTTGTCAATCTAAAATACGAGTCTCTGTGTGTTCAACATCCCGGATTTAAAATCTAATTTTATCACTACACACGACCAGTCCACTTGCTGTGCAAACACGTAAGGATTTTTCGTGTCAAGTTTTTGGCGCCGTTGCCGGGGACTTGTTTTTTTCAGTTTTTGTTTTTATTGCAAGTATTTAGTTTTGCTTTTTTTTTTCTTTCTTTCTTTGTTTTTGTTTTTGTTTTAATTTTTATTTTTTGTTTATTAATTTTAGGTACCAATGGCGAGATATCGTCTGTCCCCGACTCTGGAAGAACGAGAATGGGTTCGACAACTCATACACGACTTACAACTCACACTAGATGATTTGGATCAGCCGAAAAATATGAAATTGGTACACAAAGCCATTGATGTTTTATATGAAGGACCGATTAAGGATGCTCTAATGATCGTTGAGGAAATAAAAAAACGAGAGGATTTCTTTTAAGGTGTCAACACCTCAGCGTCGCACACCTAACGTTCAAGCATCCGAGCGATTGGGAAATCTTCCGTTTCTGACCCCGAAGCAACAAGAATGGGTTCTAGGACTCATTCAGGCTATGCAACTCACTCTCGAGGATTTGGATTGTCTGAGAAATAGGCAATGGGTGTCCGATGTCGTTCAAGTATGTTATGCACAAGGGTTCTTTCGCCAACATTGTCAAGTGAGAATTCCTACTGAGGAGGAACAACACGACATCACCTTTGAAGAGCTTCGCCTTATGATAAAGGACGTATGTCAAGGAATAAAGGAGATCGATCATCAAATCGAGCAACAATCGATCATCACCTATCAGAGAACACCTACTGAGGAGGAACAACACGACATCACCTTTGAAGAGCTTCGCTTTATGGTGAAAGATGTATGTCAGGAAATAAAGGAGATGAGTCGTCAAATAGAGCAACAATCGAGCATCATCTATCAGAGAGAACTTGAAACACTGCTGAGTGACACTGATGAGAATTTGAAAGAGGAATACAACACCGTCACGTGGAATGAAGAAAAGTAAAAAAACTCAGAAATTTCGCCTCTGCACATCACGTTCAAATGTGCAGGTCAGGAAGTTCCAACATCTGCGGCAGACTCCTCCATCAATGAGTATTCAACTCCTATACTTTCTGAGCCAGTTGAAGTTCCTTTACCATCTCCTATAGTCACAGGTAAATCGGTATTTGATGCCGACGATGTTAAGTTGTCATTAAATGTAGAAGATGACATGGTTAATTTTGATAGCTATGAGGTTTTTGAGCATCCACTTGATTTTGATTTGAATTTACACATTGATGCTTTTGATCCTTTTAGTGTTGAGCACTTTCAGGAAAAACGAACCAATGATCTTCTACATCCCTACATCGTGGACTTCAAGTATGTCAAAGTGACGGGTGACGAACAACGAGACATTGTCTCTAACTTGGAAGAGAGTCCACACCACCATCTGAAGCATGGGGAAGAAAAGGTAATAGAGGTATTGAGGGACCATAAAAAAACTCGTGAGTGGATGATTGTTTGGTCACTGCTCATCATATTTTCTACTAACACCGGGCCAAATTTCATCCTTACTTGGAGAATGAACAAGGCATTTATTCAGAAACCACCTTGAAATAACTCGGTAAAGTCAAGCTAGTGACTTTAAAAGAGCGCTTCTTGGGAGGCAACCCAAGATTTTTGTTTTCTTTTTGTTTTTGCTTTCTAGTAGTTTAGTTGTTTTTGGTTTGTTTTTTTTTTTAAAAAAAATTATGCTCGATAATTGTGATTTATTAAGTGCATGATTGATGATGACATACTATGGAGATTGGAGTGCACCATTTGGAGCCACACTTGGAATTTATGCATGAGACTAGGTTCGGTTTTCACCGACCTATGAGGTTAAGTGTTTCTTTTCACTCTTTTTGTGCTTTATGAGAGATAACATTAAGGACAATGTTAGGTTTAAGTTTGGGGGTGTTAGGTAGTACTTAGTTATATTCATGTTTTGTGCTTATACTGAAAAATCAGGCATGAAATTATTTTTTTTAGCCCCAATTGTTGCAATGAAACTGATTAACTTGAGTTCGATGGCATTAATTTTTTATATTGGGATTAAATGCAATATACATATCTTTACTTTGCTCGTGGGACCCTAGATGAGAGTAGAATTTCCTTAGATGAATCACAAATGCACGACAAGTCGAGGGTAGAGGAGTTAAGTGGATAGACATTCTGAAACACTTAAGGAATTTCTCCCGGAAATATTGACTTAGATTCTTCTTAAGGTCGTGAGTTGAGTAGTTGCTTCATATGCCTAATAATTAATGAATAAGGTTGATAATTGGTATGACTATAAAGTCAGGCTAATATGTACTGGAGGTGAAAAACTACATGCCTATAAACTGTACTGTTATGCTAATTTGAGCTAAGCTCAAGCCAATTAAAGTTGAAAGTGAATGAAAGGTCTAGTTTTATTTCGTGGCCTTTGGCACTCGAGCTATTAAATCCGTAAGGAGTGTCTGGACACTTAATGCCCTAAAACTATCTAGTTTGGGAGTCATTAATCCAAAGCTCGATACATGGGTGTCATAGAAAGCCTAAGGGAATAGAACATTGCACATGACCTAGCCTTAATGAATTTAAATGGAAGTTTCATGCGAAGTTAAAGTTTAAATGTTTAAGTAATGAAATGTACGTGGATATGATGTTTTCTATGAGGCTTGTGCTTTAAGATTGATCGAAGGTTAATAGATATGAGAGAAAATCTGAAATTTGGTAAGGGTGCCACTTGATTATAATGCCGTAGACTTACAATCACTACACCCTTTGGAGATCTTTTCGAGTCTAGGTGTAACATGAGCAAGTCTTTGATATGTGGACATAAATTTGAGCTTTAACGGTTGATTTTGTGCCATTAATTCTTGTTAGTTTTGTTGAGTTGTCTTAATTGGATGTGGTTGAAAATGTTTGATTTTGTGGGTAAATCATCTGCAAACCCTCACGAGACTATACTCGACCTCTCTGGTAACTTTGAGGTTTAAAGGCTTGTTGCACACGCTAAGTGCAATCGTGCTCTCTACGAAAGTGAGCTATCTTTTGTTTTTGTTTTTGTTTTATCCCTTATTTTGGTGTTGTTTGAGTCGTAATTTTCGTTTGTTTACTTGCTCGGGGACGATCAATGTTAAGTTTGGGGGTGTCCTCTAGATAAAAGCCCATAGACATGTGTGTTGTATTATTGCTTTCGATACATGTTCAATAGTTATATGAAGCATGTGTGTTATCAATATGCGCTATATAAATTGGTAAATGTGCAAAGTGAGACGAAATAATTGTTTAGAACATGAATTCTCCCAAACAAAAATTATACTAAGTTAGTAAGGAGTGCTAGGCATCCTTTCCCTCCACTAAACTTTATAGGATCAAGGATTAAATCCATATGTGGCATCTTCCCAATAAGTAGGGGCCTTGTATCAAGATTTAGTTCTAGAATTTTATTAAGTTCATTAGATGCCTTAATCGAGACATATTTCACCCCAAATATCGTTAAAAGGTTGCAAGGTGAAAAATTCAAAAGTTAGATTATGAGGAGTTAGTAGGAATGAACTTAGATAGTCCACATTACCAAAAAATCGTTAAAGGGTTGCGGTTTTTGTGGATTATGGGACAAATATGATTGAACCATCTATTTGATAGATTGATGTTTGACATCACTTTAATTAAGTAATGGACCAAATATCGTTAAAGGGTTGCCATCCATTATATTAATTAAAGAACTCAATCCCCACCACGAAGTTTTCATCAACGATCGCTTCCGTCATTTCACAGTGGGAGTGTGGAATTTCGAAAAATGTAGTGGGAGCCAAGTTATAAGTCGAAGTCCTTGATTTTAAACTTGGTCTTAGTTTAGTCCAATATTCTAATTAAGTCTGGTTTATTTTCTGCAGTTATTTGTTTTATCTCTCTCGTTTTTAAAAAATGACAATCAACCCACTTTCCGTATTACTCGAAAAGAATATCCTTACAGGACCCAACTATGTGGATTGGCTAAGGAATTTGAGAATAGTTCTCAATATGGAGTCTCTAGGATACATGTTGGACACTGATATCCCTGCTCTTCCTTCCAGAACACGTGCCAATGAGGAAGAGGTTCAAGCTTGTGAAAAATGGGTAAAGGATGACGTCCGAGTGCATGGGTACAATCTTGGCTCTATGACGAATGAGCTACAGAGGTCCCACGACAAGATGACCATAGCGAGGGCTATCTTGGCGCACTTGGTCGAGCTCTATGGTGAGCACAGTAGGACTGCTAGATATGAAATATCTAAAGAGCTCTTCGGAGCCAAAATGAGAGAAGGGGAAAAGGTAGGGGATCATGTCCTCAAAATGATATCGAGGATCGAGAGATTGGAAGCTCTTAATTTTACAATGAACCCGCAACTTCAGACCGATCTTATCTTGCAGTCCCTTCCTGACTCTTTTTCCCAATTCGTCGTGAACTTCAATTGCAATGAGATTGAATGCAACTTAGCTGGGCTAATGAACAAATTAAACACTGCACAATCTCAATTGAAGTCCAAGAAGCAGGTTAGCGAGCTTGGAGCTCAGGGTCATGTCGATAAAGGAAAAGGGAAAGCTCTTGTGATTCGCAAGCGAAAGGGGCCACAAAAGACAGACAGATGCCTACACTGCGGTGAGCTGGGCCACTGGAGAAGAAATTATCCGCATATGGGGCCTGGCGCACAAGGTATGGAACTTTATGTTCATG
Organism: Buddleja alternifolia; assembly: GCA_019426215.1. Classification (NCBI taxonomy): domain Eukaryota; kingdom Viridiplantae; phylum Streptophyta; class Magnoliopsida; order Lamiales; family Scrophulariaceae; genus Buddleja; species Buddleja alternifolia. Next base: position 35,304 of record WHWC01000041.1, on the reverse strand, counting down.
AAACTTATTGTTCTATGACCGTCTTCTCTACATCTTGGATTCTTGACTCTGGAGCTAGTGCTCACATATGTTGTATGAATCAGGATCTGATGCGAGGAAGGAAGCTGGACAACGATGAGGTGAAGATCAGAGTAGCCAGCGGGCAAAGTGTCGCGGCTACTGCAATAGGATCTACCTCGTTGTTTTTAAATTCTGGACATGTACTATTACTGGATAATGTTTTGGTTTTGCCTAATGGGCTTAAAAACATTGTTTCTATTCCCGTTTTAGTTAAGAATTGTTACACTTTCCGTTTTATTGATGAACGATGCAACATTTATTATGGTAATAAATTTGTAGGCTTTGCTTCTTTGATAAATGGATTGTATTACCTTAGTGTCCAGAATGAGTATGCAGTGAATACCATACAAAGGAAATGTAGTAGGCTTGAAATAAACCAACGATTGATATGGCACCTTCGACTAGGCCATGCTGGCGAACAAAAGATTCGCAAAATGGAAAAAGATGGGCTAATTGGCCCATTGGGATTGGATCCCTATCCTACTTGTGAATCTTGTCTCAAAGACAAGATGGCTAGATCGCCCTTCACAGGAAGCTTTGAAAGGGCCTCACAAATCTTAGGTTTAGTACACATACTGACGTTTGTGGTCCATTTGGAGAAATGGCCAGAGGAGGTTTCCTTTACTTTATCACCTTCACTGACGACCATTCTCGATATGGTCTAGTGTACCTGATGAAGCATAAGTCTGAATCCATTGACAAGTTCAAGGAATTCAAGGCTTTAGTGGAAAATCAAACAAGTCAACGTATAAAACTCTTTGATCTGATCGAGGAAGAGAATATATGAGCGACGAGTTTGACTTATACCTCAGAGAGAATGGTATAGTATTACAACTCACACCTCTAGTGACTCCACAGTTGAATGGAGTAGCAGAGTGAAGGAATCGAACCTTGTTGGACATAGTTCGATCCATGCTTAGCTACACTGATTTACCCATTTCACTGTGGGGTCACGCGCTGCTTACAGCTGCACACATTTTAAATAGATGTCCGTCCAAGTCCGTTCCTCTGACTCCCTATGAAATTTGGAGAAATAGGAAACCATGTCTTAACCACATAAAGATTTGGGGATGTCCGGCTTATGTCAAAAAGATTAAAGTGGACAAGTTGGAGGCTAGGTCCTTAAAGGGAGTTTCATTGGATATCCTAAAGATTCTATGGGATACCTCTTTTACCTGCACAATGATCAAAGGATCATTGTAGCCTTACAAGCCCACTTTCCTGAAGATGAGTTCATTCAAGAAGGAAGAGCTGGTAGAAAGATTGTTCTAGAAGAACAAAATGAAACCCCATTGGATACATCTACACAGGGTGTGAGAACCAAACCTTATGTAACACAACCACAACCACGACGATTAAATAGAGTATCTCAACCGCCTGAGAGGTACTGATATCTAATGCAGAGGGCGTTGGATCTCCATTTTGTGTTAGAGGAGGATCATGGAGATGATCCCTCCACTTTTGATCAAGCGATGGTGGATGTGGATGCTGCTAGATGGCGTGAAGCTATGCAAACCAAGTCTAGAAACTTGTAGACCAACCTGAAGGGGTAAAACCAATCGGGTGTAAATGGATCTATAAGAGAAAGATTGGTGTTGATGGCAAAGTAGACACCTACAAAGCCAGGCTAGTGGCGAAAGGGTATAGTCAAAAGGAAGGAATTAACTACCAAGAAACCTTCTCGCCAGTGGCTTTGATCAAATCAATAAGGATTCAACTAGCAATAGCAGCACACCTAGATTATGAAATATGGCAAATGGATGTCAAAACTGCTTTCCTAAATGGATTCCTAGAAGAGGATATCTATATGGAACAGCCTAAAGGTTTTGAATTCGAGGAGCATATTCATAAGGTGTGTAAACTTGAGAGATCCATTTATGGACTCAAACAAGCGTCTCGTAGCTGGAATCTACGTTTTGATGAGGTTATCAAATGATTTGACTTCATCAAAAATAAAGACGAGCCTTGGGTTTACAAGAAGGTCAGTGGGAGCAAGTTGACATTCCTAGTGTTATATGTAGATGACATATTACTCATTGGGAGCAAGGTCTATGTTTTTTTTTTCTTCTGAAAAATCTATGACAGCGGTTCGGGGAGAACCGCTGTCATAGGTCTGAATCAAATAGCAACCGCTGTCAAAGGTCCGAACCAAATAGCCCTATCACAGCGGTGTTGCAAAACCGCTGTCATAGATACGCTGTAATAGAGTATTTTTGCAGTAGTGATAGGAATGCTCACCACAACCAAGAAGTGGCTTTCAAGTACATTCTCCATGAAAGACTTGGGAGAAGCAACCTATATTCTAAGGATTCGGATCTATAGAGATCGAACCAACAGAATGATAGGACTTTCTCAAGCCCTTTACATAGAAAAGGTCCTAAAAAGGTATAGGATGGAAGATTCTAAGAAAGGGTTCCTACCAATGAGACATGGGATAGATCTTTCGAAATCTATGTGTCCTCAAAGTGAGGAAGATAGAAAAGAAATGAACATTATACCCTACGCGTCTGCTGTGGGCAGCTTGATGTACGTGATGCTCTGTACTAGACACGACATTGCTTATGCTGTGAGCGTTGTTAGTCAATTTCAAGTAAACCCTGGTAAGGAACATTTGATAGCTATGAAGAATATCCTAAAGTATCTGAAAAGAACTAAGGATATGATTCTCACCTATGGAAGTGGTGACCTGAGGGTGGACAGGTACACTAATTCGGATTTCCAATCTGATGTTGATGACGAAAATCCACATCGGGATTTGTATTTACTCTAAATGGTGGAGCGGTGACTTGGAAAAGTTCTAAGCAAAGCACAACCGCAGACTCCACCACAGAGGCTGAATACATAGTTGTCTCGGAGGCAGCTAAAGAAGCTGTTTGGATGAGGAAGTTCATTGAGGAACTTCAAGTCGTTCCTAGCATAAAGCTCTCGTTGCCACTTTATTGTGACAACGCCGGAACTATAGCGCAAGCGAAGGAACCTAGGTCTCACAATAAATCCAAACACATAGAGAGGAGATATCACATCATAAGAGAGATCGTTGCACGAGGTGAAATAGCTGTTCAGAAAATAGCCTCAGCTGACAATGTCGCTGATCCATTGACCAAGCCATTGGCACAGACGGTGCTGGAAAAACATCTCGAAGGGATGGGTATTAAATACCACAGCAAATGGCATTGAGTGCAAGTGGGTGATTGTTAGAGCGTATGCCCTCAAATGCCATAAAGAGGATAGATTTATTGGGCATGAACATTGTAACTAAACTATGGTTTTTCCAATTAATATAAGGTATTTGAATGTTGTTTTCTTATAGGCATTTGTAAGGTATAATAAACAACGTAAAGTCCTTGATAACAAGGCAAACCCTCTACCTTCTATGGGATAGGAGGATAGGCACTAGAATGGTTTGATCCCTGTCATCTAAAAGGGTTCGCAAGTCTAAGAAATATTGATTGGGCATCAAAAGTGAATACAGGTTTGTATGATATAAGTTTTGACAGAGAAAGTGTCAGTCGTACACTATGGAAATGGTAGTGAGAACTTATGTTATAGACACATCAGTTGGACTGATATGTTTGAACACGACTCGCATCAGTTCATCACATGGGTATTCACTCATTGACAGTCAATGATTAAACTGATAAGTAGTGATAGGTACGTGTGAACCTCTGACCTGAGAAATCGAGTTGAAGATGTACTTGTGACATCAAGTCTGTCATTAGAGTAGTTAGATTCAAATCACCTGTTGGTGGAATCGACCTCGAAGTGCGACTTGATGGGCAAGTAGCATTGTTACCGGATTTGCAATATGGAATTTATTCTCTCATAAGTGAATGAGTAAAATATCCTACGCGGTCATGAATAAGTGAGGATGAGAGTCTTTCGCCAAAGCATTTAAATACCTCGACTTATTATTAGCTTAGGCATATGGTCAAGTTATATGTGTTTGACTTTAAACCATGACTCTTACTTGACTGGGATATAAGAATAAAAGGTTTATACACATATGGTATTCACGGCGTAAAGGTTTGGAATGATCCTATTCATTCGTTCTCAATTGGGTTATGGCGTGAGCTACGAGACTAGCTAGGTGTCACTCACACCCCTTTGTATTCCTCCCAATTGCCTTTTGAGACGAACCTAAAGAGTCGCGCTTAAAGGAAGTGCAAACGGAAATACATGGGAAAAAGACTTGAGAGAAATTCACGGCATTGGATGCCGTAATTAATTAATTAATTATTGGATAATTTAATTAATTAATTAAATTAATGAGTTAATTAATTTCTGGGAGAAATTGAATTATAAATTAATTAGGAATTGAATTAATTGGATTATCAATTTATTTGTTGGATAAATAAATTATCCAATTAATTAGTTAGCAAGCAAGACGAAAGCCCGAAGGATTCCAAGCCCAATAAGGGGCGGCCAAATAGATGCCCAAATAGTGCTCTTGCATGCTAGTGTTATTGTTTCATAATGATATAAATATATCACAAGGTGAAATATAACACAAGGTAACTTACATAACTTTCTCTCCAAGAAAAAGTCTCCCACCTCTCTCTCTCTCTCTAGTCGTCTTTGACAAGGAAGAAAGGAGGAGTTTTTTGGTTTTGATTCCGGCATTATGAATTAGTGACATTGGCAAATTCGGGCTTAGAGAAAAGGATCATGTTCATAAATCAACCTACACGAGAATCGGGGATTTACCCATTTCACTGTGGGGTCACGTGCTACTTACAGCTGCACACATTTTAAATAGGGTGATTCTATGGTAGACCCGGTGTAATGGAGCCGGTGCCCATTACACCACACATTTGTGTTGGGATAATAAAATTCACACATCCCAACACAAATGTATGGTGTAATGGGCACTAGCTCCATTACACCCGGTCCAACATAGATTTTTCCTTTTAAATAGATGTCCGTCTAAGTCCATTCCTCTAACTCCCTATGAAATGTGAAGAAATAGGAAACCAAGTCTTAACCACATAAAGATCTGGGGATATCCGACTTATGTCAAAAAGACTAAAGTGGACAAGTTGGAGGCTAGGTCCTTAAAGAGACATTTCATTGGATATCCTGAAGATTCTATGGGATACCTTTTTTACCTGCACAATGATCAAAGGATCATTGTAGCCTTACAAGCCCACTTTCTTGAAGATGAGTTCATTTAAGAAGGAGGAGCGGGTAGAAAGATTGTTCCAGAAGAACAAAATGAAACCCCACTGGATACATCTACACAGGGTGTGAGAACCGAACCTTCTGTAAAACAACCACAACCACGAAGATCGAATAGAGTATCTCAACCGCCTGAGAGGTACTGATATCTAATGCAGAGGGAATTAGATCTCCATTCTGTGTTAGAGGAGGATCATGGAGATGATCCCTCCACTTTTGATCAAGCGATGGTGGATGTGGATGCTGCTAGATGGCGTGAAGCTATGCAAACCAAGTCTAGAAACTTGTAGACCAACTTGAAGGGGTAAAACCAATCGGGTGTAAATGGATCTACAAGAGAAAGATTGGTGTTGATGGAAAAGTAGACACCTACAAAGCCAGGCTAGTGGCGAAACGGTATAGTCAAAAGGAAGGAATTGACTACCAAGAAACCTTCTCGCCAGTGGCTTTGATCAATTCAATAAGGATTCTACTAGCAATAGTAGCACACCTAGATTATGAAATATGGCAAATGAATGTCAAAACTGCTTTCCTAAATGAATTCCTAGAAGAGGATATCTATATGGAACAACCTAAAGGTTTTGAATCCGAGGAGCATATTCATAAGGTGTGTAAACTTGAGAGATCCATTTATGGACTCAAACAAGCGTCTCGTAGCTGGAATCTACGTTTTGATGAGGTTATCAAAGGATTTGACTTCATCAAAAATGAAGACGAGCCCTGGGTTTACAAGAAGGTCAGTGGGAGCAAGTTGACATTCCTAGTGTTATATGTAGATGACATATTACTCATTGGGAATCTATGTTATATGTATATGTAGATGACACAAGGCAACTTACATAACTTTCTCTCCAAGAAAAAGTCTCCCACCTCTCTCTCTCTCTAGCCATCTTTGATAAAGAAGAAAGGAGGAGTTTTTTGTTTTTGATTCCGGCGTGACGAATTAGAGACGTTGGCAAATTCGGCGTTAGAGAAAAGGATCACGTTCAGAAATCAACATACGCGAGAACGGTAATTTTTCTATACACAATTAAACATAAGGATTAGAGATGATTCGTGCTTTGGGAATTAAATTTACTTTCCGCTTCGTTTTATTCGTATAATTCCCAACAGTTTCCACTAACATTCCTATAGTGACTGACTGGCACTTTCTAAGTCAACTTACATCATACAAGTCTTTATCCAGTATTGATGTCCAGTCAATACTCTCTTCGACTTGCGAACCCATAGGAAGTAGAAGGTTTGCCATATTATCATGGACTCTAGGTTGTATATGAAAGCCTTACAAATGCTTATAAGAAAACAACAAGATAATGCCTTATATTACGAAAATATATTGTTTAGTTACAAGTTCATGCCCTATAAATCTATCCTCTTTGTGGCATTTGAGTGCATACCCTCTAACAATCTCCCACTTGCACTCAATGCCATTTGCTATGGTATTTAATACCCATCCCTTCGAGATGTTTTTCTAGCACTGCCTGTGCCAATGGCTTGGTCAATGGATCAGCGACATTGTCAGCTTAGGCTATTTTCTGAATAGATATTTCTCCTCGTGCACTGATCTCTCTTATGATGTGATATCTTCTCTCGATGTGTTTGGACTTGTTATGAGACCTAGGTTCCTTTGCCTGTGCTATTATTCCTGTGTTGTCACAATAAAGTGGCAATGAGAGCTTTATGCTAGGAACCACTTGAAGTTCTTCTATGAACTTCCTAAGCCAAACAGCCTCTCTAGCTGCCTCAGAGGCAGCTATGTATTCAGCCTCTGTTGTGGAGTCCGCGGTTGTGCTTTGCTTGAAACTTTTCCAAGTCACCACCCCACCATTGAGGGTGAATACGAATCCTGAGGTGGATTTCCAGTCGTCGACATCAGATTGAAAATCCGAGTTAGTGTACCTGTCCACCCTCAGGTTACCACTCCCATAGATGGGAATCATATCCTTGGTTCTTTTCAGATATTTTAGGATATTCTTGACAGCTGACACGAAAAAATCGTAGCAAGAGAACTAGGTCGCGTAAGTAGTAAAGTGGATTTCTAAGTCCGGGGTTATCGTATCCGCAGGGAAAACTATAATCTAAGTACCAAGACTACTATATTACTCAATTCTAAGTTAAATCGGTTGATAGAAAGGTTGATTAACTAATTAATAAAAACTAGAAAATAAACTAAGGCAACGTCACATCAAATAAATGGAGGAAACAATAGAGAAAAGCGATCAAGGCACATGGTTCAACCAATTATGCATTTCGATTCTGATTTAGGTTCTTGGATTATTAGATTGATTTAGCTAAGGCAAAATTCCCTAACGTACGCACTACCCAATCTCTTGGCATAGCAACCCTACCCTTGTTAACGATTTCCTATATATCTCTATATGAAAACCCGATTAAAAAAGATGCATTTAAGGTCTAGGAATCCCCCACGTGAATGGAAAGCCACCTAAAGAAACCGAGTCTATCTCTAGTCGGTTTAACTATAGGGTATTCAATGTTTATATCTTCTCTAGGTTATTATCTCTCGATCTCTAACCTAGGCGTTTTATCAAACACTTGGTGATTAAGCAAATGTAGCATTGAGATCAAATATTGAATACATAGCTAAAACCAAAATTAACCCAATAAACACCAATAAAACAACAATCAAAATAACATAAATGGCCTATCCATGGCCTCAATCAAACAAGTTTAGCTCATATTCATGTTAAAAGTGCAAATATGAACCATACAAGTCATAAGAAGTTTGAACAAATTCAAGAAATAAATATGTAAAAACTCCCTAATCTTTGTAGAGATGTGGATTCCTCGTTAAATTCTCAGTCTTCTCACGAATCCGGTCCTTCAAGAAGATGTTTTGATCTTCAATCTTCTCTCCTAAGCTCTCTCTCTCCCTCTATTTTCGTGTGGCTGCTGATATATGAGGTAAATTAGGGTAAAAAATGAACAAAAAGGGGTATTTATAGAGCAAGTGGCCGACTTTATGCTTCTGAGCGCCGCGGCGCTCAGAATGCACGCCGCGGCGGGCAAACCCTGCTCCTCCATCCAGGTTTGGTACAATATGCAAGACTCTCTCTACCAATGTCAGAATAAGCTGATTCAAGTTGCTGTAGAATCCTAAGACAAAGATCTACAACTCTTAAGAAGACACCAAGGTCCAAATCAAACGTTAAATATGATAAAACTATCTCACAAGTCACTGCATGAGAAAACTCTATCGAAAGACGTCTCGCCCGATGACTTTTTCACCTCCTTGCCTACATATCTGATCTTTGTCTTCAACATAAGAAATGTATCTTTGCCTCTTATCTTTCCATTGGTAAACCAAGTGTGTAATTTGGACATGGTTAGAGAAATTGATTCCAAAAACTCCAGCACTGCGCAGACAGCATTTTACCTTGTGTTGTATCTTTTTGCATGATTTACCTTCAATCCTTGTTTTTCCTCCAAATGATATGTTATTCTAGAAAATATGAGAAAACAAGGGTCCAAGAATCATATGTTATCAAATTATCAAGAAAACAATCAAAACCAAGTCAATAAACGGGGGAAAACTAGTGTGAAAATAACATATATCAACAGCTATCCAATGTTCCTTGTCAGGTTTTGCTTGAAATCGACTAACAAAGCTTACCGAATAAGCAATGTCAGGTCTAGTACACAGCATCGCGTACATCAAGCTACCCACTGTTGATGCATAAGGTACAATGCTCATTTCTTTTCTATCTTCCTCACTTTGAAGACACATAGATTTTGAGAGATGTATCCCATGCCTAATTGGCAGGAACCCTTGCTTAGAATCCTACATCCTATATCTCTTTCGGACCTTTTCTAAGTAAAGGGCTTGAGAGAGCCCTATCATTCTATTTGTTTGATCTCTGTAGATTCGAATCCCCAGAATGTAAGTTGCCTCTCCCAAGTCTTTCATGGAGAAAGTACTTGAAAGCCACTTCTTCACAGTGGTGAGCATTCCTATACCATTTCATATGAGTAATACGTCATCTACATATAACACAAGGAGTGTTATCTTGCTCCCACTAACCTTCTTGTAAACACATAGCTCATCTTCGTCTGAAGTCAAATCCTTTAACAACCTCGTCAAAACTTAGATTCCAGCTGTGAGATGCTTGCTTGAGTCCATAAATGGATCTCTCAAGCTTACATACCTTATGAATATCGGCTTCAGATACAAAACCTTTAGGTTGTTCCATATAGATATCCTCTTCTAGGAATCCATTTAGAAAAGCAGTTTTGACATCCATTTGCCATATCTCATAGTATAGGTGAGTTGCTATTGCAAGTAGAATCCTTATTGATTTGATCATAGCCACTAGAGATAAGGTTTCTTCGTAGTCAATTCCTTCTTTTTTACTATACCCTTTCACCACTAGTCTAGCTTTGTAGGTGTCAACCTTGCCATTAACACCAATCTTTCTCTTGTAAATTCATTTGCACCCAATTGGTTTTACCCTATCAGGCCGATCCACAAGTTTCCAGACTTGGTTTGAATGCATCGAATCGATCTCAGTTTGCTTAGCTTCACGCCATCTAGTAGCACCCACATCCACCACCGCTTGATCATAAGTGGAGGGATCATCTTCACGTCCCATCTCTAGTATAGAATGGAGACCCAACTCCCTCTGTAATAGGTATCCATACCTCTCAGGTGGTTGAGGTACGCTATTTGATCTTCGCAGTTGTGGTTGTGTTATAGAAGGTTCGGTTCTCACTTCCTGTGTAGATGTATCCACAGGAGTTTCATTTTATTCTTTGAGAACAATCTTTCTACCTGCTCCTCCTTGAATGAACTCACCTTCAAGAAAGTGGGCTTGTAAAGCTACGATGATCCTCTGATCATCATCCAGGTAAAAGAGGTATCCCATGGAATCCTCAGGATATCCAACGAAACGCCCTTTCAAGGATCTAGCCTCCAACTTGTCCACTTTAGTCTTTTTGACATAAGCCGGACATCCCCAAATCTTAATGTGATTAAGACTTGGTTTCCTATTTCTCCATATCTCATATGGGGTTTTAGGAAAGGATTTGGATGGACATCTATTTAAAATGTGTACAACTGTAAGGAGCGCATGACCCCACAGTGAAATGGGTAAGTCAGTGTAGCTGAGCATGGAGCGAACCATGTCCAACAGGGTTCGATTCCTTCACTCTGCTACTCTATTTAATTGTGGTGTCGCTGGAGGTGTGAGCTGTAATACTATACCATTCTCTCTAAGGTATACATCAAACTCGTCGCTCATATATTCTCCTCCTTGATCAAATCGAAGAGTTTTTATATGTTGACCAGTTTGATTTTCCACTAAAACCTTGAATTCCTTAAACTTTTCAATGGATTCAGACTTATGCTTCATTAAGTACACCAGACCATAACTGGAATGGTCATTTGTGAATGTGATGAAGTAAAGGAAACCTCCTCGAGCCATTTCTCCAAATAGTCCACAAACATCAGTATGAATTAAACTTAAAATTTGTGAGGCTCTTTCAAAACTCCCTTTGAAGGGGGATCTAGCCATCTCGCCTTTGAGACAAGATTCACAAGTAAGATAGGGATCCAATCTCAATGGACCGATAAGTCCATCTTTCTCCATTTTGTGAATTTTGTGTTCGCCGGCATAGCCTAGTCTAAGATGCCAAATCAATCTTTGGTTAATTTCCAGCCTATTATGTTTCATTTGTATAGTATTCACAGAACACTTGTTTTGGACATTAAGGTAATACAATCCATTTACTAAAGAAACAAATCCTACTAATTTATTACCATAATAAATATTTCAATGTTCATCAATAAATAGAAAGTGTAACCAAGTTTAACTAAGATGGGAATTGAAACAATGTTTTTAATCCCATTGGGCAAAACTAAAACATTATCCAGAAATAGTAAATGTCCAGAATTTAAAAGTAATGAGGTACATCCAATTGCAGTAGCTGCGACGCTTTGCCCGCTGCCTACTCTTATCTTCACCTCATCACTGTTCAGCTTTCTTCCTCACACAAGATCCTGATTCATACAACAGATGTGAGCACTAGTTCTAATCAAGTATCCAAGATGTAGAGAAAATGGTTATAGAACAATAAGTTTTATGAACATAAAGTTCTATACCTTGTGTGCCTTGACCCATGTTTGGACAGTTCCTTCTCCAGTGGCCCAGCTCACCGCAGTGTAGGCATCTATCCGTCTTCTGTGGCCCCTTACGCTTGTGATTCACAGGAGCTTTCCCTTTTCCCTTATCGACACCACCCTGAGTTCCAAGCTCACCACTCAGCTTATTATCTTTCTTCTTCTTGTTCTTAGCCTTTTTAGGCCCAGTAGATATAACCAATGCAGTTCCTTTCCCTTGGGCTTCAATTGAGATTGTGCAGTGGTCAATTTGTTCATTAGCCCAGCTAAGTTACATTCAATCTCATTGCAATTGAAGTTCATGACAAATTGGGAAAAAGAATGAGGAAAATTGTAACACCCTTACATGAAACACATAGATACCAATATATATATATAGTACCCATTCGCACATCATATACACGCAAAAGCATCCATTTCACTATTTGCACAACAATCCTCACATATGAACATAGAAAGAAAACAATATACACACATATAGGCATTATACTTTATAAGAGACCAAAAGAAGCCCTATATGATATGCAAATGATGAGCTGAGGGTGAAGGACTTGAAGACCAGCCAGCCGACCTTTGATCCATGCTTCAGCTTTATGTACACAGCTTCACGGATCGACTCTATCCACAACACTAAAAAAAAAACATAGTGTTTGGTGAGTCGCAAACTCAGCAAGTATAATCAAGTACGAGAATAATTGACATCCTATAAGCACACACAATCAGCAACCAATCACTCATTTGAAGTCGCATAAGAACGCCATCCATAATCATATCACATTCAATTAATATCATTCAAAAACACATGATGCACGTGCTTAGTCATTTTCTTTTACTGTTAATGGCTTGCTATAACCAAGAGTAAATCGTGATCACGAAAATGGCCATGGCACTCTATAATTCATATAACACATGGGAGTTCAGTGAAGTCGGGTGGCCGTACGGTACTCTGTGGTCCAATTTTACTGGAAATTCTTTAACACATGGATCAAGATTACTAGCAGTCATAACAAAACCTCTTATGTCGGATGAATGCATTTTCATATCATATATCTCATTTTCATCATCAAGTCATCAATAACATTTCCAACTTGTTAAAGTTCATGTAGTTCACATATAGTAAACAATGAATTATATTCACCAGATTCGTTTCCATCAACCAATCATCATATAACCATGTTCACAACACCATAAGCTTCCCAATCAACACAAGTAAACAAATAAAGAATGCCTTTAGAACTATCAATCAAAGTAAAGGATGAGTCAATAATCAAGCCACCCAATTATACTCACAAATAGTGGCTCGTCAAGATGTCTTCGTCTAGTCAGCATTTTTTGCTCCTCAATTGGAATCTCGACCTGTTAAACACATAAAAATGCATAACTACCCTTGATATAATACATTGAATAACAGGACATAATATTTTTATATTTAATTTCCAATTCGATTAACGAAACAGGCTGTCCCAACAGATTTTCCAGGAACGACACCGAATATTCAACCATTTTTCTAAAATCCCCTGTTTACTGAAAAATTCTGAAATTTGAGTGACGTATCTATAACATCTGTATATATCTACTGTAAACGTTTTAGATTGAACAAAAATTTCCAGGTTACCTAAATAACCTCAAAACAGTAGCCTTAGCCAATCCCGCCGAACAGACTGACAGTGTTATTCAACGATTTTTAGAAAAATCCACAGAACTCCAATGGTTACGAAATTTTACGGAGATATTCATGACACATATAAGTTTATCCAGAAAATTTTACATAATCAAAATCTCACGTTTAGATACCTAATTACAGGTTTAACTTTTGCCAAGGTTGAAAGGGGATTAAAGGTGTACCAGTTCCAAGATGACACCTAAGCTCTTATGAAAAAATATCTTACCTATACATAATTATATAACTTATCTATATATATATAAGAATTAAAATTTATACCCATATTATATAGGAATTAAAATTACTCTACACACAAAAGCTAGTATATCGTTAGAGCATAATTTTAGTTATATGACCAAAGAGCAGAATATTTAGGGTCGAGCACAAATCGCGTAAATTGAATAAATTATAAAATCTAATTAACAAAAATAATTATTCTACCAAAATGCATGTATTTATACTAATGTATGATTTAATGAAAAGTGAGGTTTTGGGTCATGGCAAAAATACTGCAAAATAAGATCAGTTTGAAGTTGTGGGACCATTGTAAAATCAAGAGCCTCCAATCTTTCGTTCCTTGAGATTATCTTGAGGACATGATCCCCAAATTTTTCACCTTCTCTCATTTTGGCTCCGAAGAGCTCTTTAGATATCTCATATCTAGCAGTGCAACTGTGCTCACCATAGAGCTCGACTAAGTGTGTCAAGATAGCCCTCGCAGTGGTCATCTTATCGTGGGACCTCTGAAGCTCGTTTTTCATCGAGCCAAGAATGTATCCATGCACTCGGACGTCGTCCTTTACCCATTTCTCATGAGCTTGGACTTTTTCCTCGTTGGCACGTGTTTTGGAAGACGGAGCAGGGATGTCCATGTCCAACACGTACCCCAATGACTCCATGTTGAGAACAATTCTCAGGTTCCTAAGACAATCCACGTAGTTGGGTCCGGTAAAGATGTTCTTTTCGAGTAAAACAGAGAGTGGGTTGATAGTCCTTTTTTGTTTTTTAGAGAGATAAATCAAATTACTGCAGAAAGTAAACCAGACTTTATTAGAACTATGTAACTAAACTAGATCCAAGTTTAAAAGCAAGGACTTCGACTTATAACTTAGCTCCCACTATATTTTTCGAGATTCACACTCTCACTGTGAAAAACGGAAGTGATCATTGGCTTATAACTTCGTAGTGGGGATTGAGTTCTTTAATTAATATAATGGATGACAACCCTTTAACGATATTTGGTCCATTACTTAACTAAAGTGATGTCCAACATCCATCTATCCAGTAGACGGTCCAATCATCTTTTTTCCATAATCCACCAAAACCGCAATCCTTTAACGATTTATAGGCTTTGTGGACTATCTAAGTTAACTTCTCATAATCTAACATTTGAATTTTACCTTGCAACCCTTTAACGATATTTGGGGTGAAATATGTCTCCATTAAGACATCTAATGCACTTAATAAAATTTTAGAATTAAATCTTGATATATGACCCCCACTTACTGGGAAGATGCCACATACTAGGTTTAAATCTAAACTCTATTAAGTTAGTGGAGGGAAAGGATGCCTAGCACCCCTTACTAACTTAGTATAATTTTTGTTGGGGAGAATTCATGTTCTAAACATTTATCTAAGTCTCACTTTGCACATTATCATATTTATATGGCGCATATTAATGACGTACATGCTTCATACAACTAATAAACATGCATTGAAAGCAATAAACCAACATATTTATCCATGGACTTTATCAGAGGGCCCAAGCCAATGGGTCATTATAAAATGAAAAAAGAAAAGCCTAGCTATTCTTCTTGGGCTCCAAGCTCCTCTTCTTTTGGATTGATCTCTTCTTGAAGGCCTATTCTATTTCTATCTATTACATGAGATTAGTTTAACAACCTATACATAATTCTAGAAATAAAATAAACGAGTTCAAATCCGGCCCTTAAAACCTATCAAAAGGAAATACAATTCAAAAGAAAACAACTTAAGCCCATGAATAAATGTCACCATCACATACTACATGCTCGCGTTATTTAAAACAATTATGTTGGTGATTAATTAAAATTAATTAGTCCAACTAATTAATCTCTTCAATAAAATTCCAAATTTTATTGACACTTATGATAATAAACCATCTAGTGAGAATTTATTATTTAAATTAATTAATTAATTAATAATCCTCCAAGAATAATTTATTAATTATTTTACTTAAATAATTATCATTCTTAAAAACAAATTTGGGCTCGATTTCATCAAACATAAAGTACCAACCATTGGCACATTTAAATTTAATTAGTTAGGCCCAAAACTAATCTATTGAAATTCCATAACTTTAAAATAAAACAATTTTGGGCTTATTTAAGTAAATCCGGGTCATCATCCTTTTGACCAACCCGGATAATTAAAATAACCCAAAAATCCATTTATTTAAATTTGGACTTGGAAAAAATATAACCCGATCCGCTAGGACCCGGGTTATGCACCTAGGCTCCCAAAGGTGTGTCGTGTGCTATGAGCCTGGCCATGCGCCAAGTGCGTGGCCAGGGTGGCCTGGGCGCACGGCAACGTGCACACACGGCATGCGCACAAGGCCACCTGTTGTGCACACAGCATGCGTTGTCTGTGCGCCCAGTGCGCAGACTGCACACGTAGTGTGTGTCACACATGTCTCAAGATTTTTTCTATCTGATTCTTACACAACTTAGATTTTTCAATTCACATAACATCATACTACAATATACATGAATTAAACACAGAAAAATCATGGCTTTAACATCATAAAAACATATTCGAATAACATGCTTTAAAAACGCGAAACACACATAATTCACGTATTCAATTAAATATGAAAATCAGAGATTGGCTCTGATACCACTGTTGGGATTTTAAAAGCATAAAAACGCAGCGGAAGTATAAAACTCCCATGTGGTTCATCTTGATTTCACATATTCAAATTGTGCTTCGAATTCATGTAACTTTCTTCGTGTATGTAGAATTCTGAACCAGCTATCTCGATCGTTTCTTGAATAGCAAATTTGTCACTGTCTCTAAATTGCCACGCCGGAATCAAAGGGAAAAATTCTCTTCTTTTTCTTCCTTGAAATTGGCTAGAGGGAGAGAGAGTTAGAAGACTTTTGACTTGGAGAGTAAGTTATGAATTGGAGACTTGTTATTATTTTCACTAAGTAGTATATTTATACTATACTAGAAAATAATAACCCTAGGCTTCTAACCATATGGACGCCCACTTTAGGCTTTTTCAAAGCCTTAGAACTTTAGTCCATTTTTGTTTGTTTAATTAATTAAATAATTAGTATTATTATCCAATAAATTAATTAATTAAATAACTAATTAAATCTATGTTAATTCTGTAATTAATTTCCTCTAAGAAATTAATTAACACATTAACTTAATTAATAAATAAAATTATCTAATGATTAATTAATTAATTAATCGCGATATCCACTACCGAAAAATCTCTCAAGTCTATTCCATGATTTTTCCTTTTACAATTCCTTTAAGTGCGGCTCTTTAGGTTCTTCTCAAAAGGCAATTGGGAGGAAACCAAGAGAATGTGAGTAACACCTAGCCATACCCATGGCTCACATCGTACCCCAACTGAGAATGAATAATTAGGATCATTCCAAACCTTTTACGCTGTGAATACCGTACGAGTATAAATCTTTTATTCATATATCCCAATCAAGTGAGAGTCGTGGTGTAGTCAAACTCACCGGACTTGACCATATGCTTAGCTCATAATGAATCGAGGTCAATGAGTATACCTTAATGTCTAACATGAGTATCTCTTTATGCTTTAGCCAAACTCTTTTGACCTCACTCATTCATGACTGCATAGGCTATTTAGCTCATCCACTTATTAAATTGCACTTTGCTAATCAGTTGAGACTGCTACTTGTTCATCAAGTTGCACTTCGAGGTCGTTCCCACCAAAGGGTGAATTGGATCTAACTACTCTAATGACAGACATGTTGTCACAAGTATATCTTCAACTTGATTTCTCAGGTCTAAGGTTCATGCTTACCTATCACAACTTATCAGTTTCATCATTGACTGTCAGTGAGTGAAAACCCATGTGATGAAATCGATGCGAGTCGTGTTCGAACATGTCAGTCTAACTGAGATGTCTATAACATAAGTTTCCACTAACATTCCCATAGTGACTGACTGGCACTTTCTCTGTCAAAACTTAAAACATACAAGTCTTTATCCAGTATTGATATCCAGCCAATACTCTCTTTGACTTGCGAACCAGTTTTAGATAATAATGATCAAACTCTTCTAGTGCCATTCTTCCTAACCCATAGGAAGTAGAAGGTTTGCCTTATTATCAAGGACTATACGTTGTTTATTAAAACCTTACAAATGCCTATAAGAAAACAACAAGATAATGCCTTATATTATGAAAAGATATTATTTAGTTACAAGTCAATGCCCTATAAATCTATCCTCTTTATGGCATTTAAGGGCATACACTCTAACACTGGAAGCATCTAGAAGTGGTTCAGTGTTGATTTCTATTTTTTGCGATAAAAATCACGAAATGCATGCTTGTTTTCTCCTGATAAGACCGACAAATAATGAAGTTTATTCATCTTTGTGGTATTATGCTTATGATCTTTAACTCCATGTCGCCACACAAATGATAGCAAAAAATATAGCATAAGCCCTAGGCTGCATAAGCCTTGACATCAGGCTGCCAGTAAGCCCTAGGCTGCGAAAATAAATAAAAAACATCGCATAAGCCCCAGGAGGTGTAAGCCCTGACATTGTCTACTTCAGGCTGCTGTAAGCCCTCGGCAGCACCGAAGATGGAGGAAATCATAAGACCTAGGCTGTTTAAGCCCTGTTATAAGGAAGCATAAGCCCTAGGCAGCATATATGATAAGAAATATAAGACATCGCATAAGCCCCAGGCGGCGTAAGCCCTGACATTTTCTACTTCAGGTTGCTGTAAGCCCTCGTCAATGCCAAAAATGGAGGAAATCATAAGACCTAGGTTGTTTAAGCCCTGTTATAAGGCGGCATAAGCCCTAGGCAACATATAAGATAATAAATATAAGACATCGCATAAGCCCCAGGTGGCGTAAGCCCTGATATTTTCTACTTCAAGCTGCTGTAAACCCTCGACTGCACCAAAGACGGAGGAAATCATAACTAGGTTGTTTAAGCCCTGTTATAAGGCAGCATAAGCCCTAGGCAACATATAAAATAATAAACAAGAAACAAAGTGTAAGACTCCAGGTGGCGTAAGCCCTGACATTGACTACTTCAGGCCGCTATAAGCTCTCTGCAGCAACAAGGATGGAAAAAATCATAAGCCCTAGGTTGTGTAGACCCTGTTATAAGGTAGCTTAAGCCCTAGGCAACTTACAAAAAATAATAAAGGAAGAATGCTGCATAAGCCCTAGGCGGTGTAAGCCCATAAGACAGCTTAAGCCCTAGGCAACATATAAAATGATATTGAAGAAAGGATAACGCATAAGCCTTAGGCGGCGTACGCCCTGCCATAAGTCTGCTTGTAAGCCCTAGGCAGCATAACAGGTATATATTGTGAATAAATTCGCATTTATACATTACATTCTCCATGGAAAGCATATATTTGTTGTGAATAAAATTGAATGCATTTGGCATTCCCCGTCAAGATCGTATACTAAAGGTGAAAAACAAATATCTTTTATTACTATTCCAAAGAAAGGGAAAGCTCATGCCCCAAAAGTGAGCATGGGACAAAAACTAAAATCTATGCCCCGAAAGTGAGCATGTTACAAAGTACTTGCAGGAAAAACAAAATATGGAAAGGGAAAGCAACTAGTATCCAAATAATCTAGATAAGGGTGGTGGACTCAGGTGCCTCATTTGCCTCTGGAATAGCGAGCTCGTCTGTCACCTCAAAAAAGGATTCATCAGGTGGTTGACCACCCATAATAACATCGTCAGGGGCTCTACTTGATACCTCGTCTATGATCTTATCAGTCGTCTCCTTAGGGGCCTTTCTAGCTGTCTTATTGGCAATCTCATCAGCTATCCTATTAGCTGGCATATCAGGTGGTTGGATAGTTGGCGGGATGTATTTAGGAGCCTTCTCACCAGGAAGGGGAGCATTATTTAATCCAACTGTCTCCTCAAGGAAAGAAAGATCTAATCCTGGAGGTAGAATACCAGCCTCTACAAAATGCTTAAGGCAAGAGCGAAAGCCGTGGTGGTAGTAGGGAAGATCTGAACCTGTTAACACTTCAAAAAAGTCGCTGGACTTCAGATATTCTTCTTGTCTATGCTGGTAATAAGCTTCTAAAAAGACCTGCCCGGCAGGAGAGTAGAAGAAACCCTCAGTGGCCTTCTGGTGAGCTGCCTGGCACTCTTTCCTTGCTTCATCAGCATGACTTGCTTGTGACTTTGCAAAATCCTTCACCAGCTAGTTCAATTCGGCAGATAAGTTCTTTCTCAAAATACGCCCCTCCTCCAATTCGTTCGATTTGGCTGTAAATTGTTCCTTTAAATTAACACTTTTCTTAGCTTCATCAGTAACCTCAGCTAGCTTACGACGAAGCCAAACTATAGCATCACCACCAAGCATGCTCGCCTACCAACAAAACATACAAGGAAATTAACAGCTAGCTGATGAAAATGAAATGTCGTTTCAAAAATAACACATATGATGAGAAAAAATAAGAATATACCTGCAGCATGGTGGAAGAAAACTCATCCATGAAGTTAGAGTCCAAAAAATCGCCCATATAACGACAGTCCTTTCATGAAGCGAGACTAATAGTTGATCACAAGCTATCTTTCTATTTCCACCAAGGAAAAGTGAAGTGGAGAAAACCCTGTTGTGAGAAGGAGGAGTAGAATGATCATGAGCCTTCTTGGCAGGAGGGTCTGAAATGTCGAAATCCTTCATACCAGAAAGCTCACGAGATAGCTGAGGCGAAGGCTGGTCATGAGGACGTTAAGACCTCTCCCATCAGCTTGCACATGAGGGTTCTCTTTAGCCTTCCGGTGGCATTTGTTCTTGTCTCTCCCATCAACATCCCCAGAAGGGAGCTCGTTAAAGGGGATAGGAGACATATTATGATCCCTCTTCCTCGGACCTGATTCCATTGGCATTCCATTTGCATCCCCGTCAGATGATGGCAATCTGGCCTTACTCTTCAAAAGAGCCCTGAACATATTGGCACCTAGCAACAGCAACAAAGATACATTCAATTAAAGCCAGGTATTTATGGATAATAGTGAAGTGATGCAGATAGCTAGTGAAAAGATTATATATATGCATGTGGAAAACTCGTAAAAGGCAGGTAATATTGTTTAAGAGTGTACCTAAGCTATATCCCAGTGGGGTATGCCTGTAACCCAAATGGAAATGCCTCAATAAGTTCTCATCAATTAAGACCTTGATGTCATATACTTGCTCATTCAACCTATCCAACATACGTTGTTGAAAAGGAGACCCATCTTTAGAAAAAAACTGGAGATACTTGGGGCTCTATTCGATCCATATATTGGGGAACGACCATGGAGAAGGAGAAGAAATAAAAAAGTAATGGTGTCTCCAATCACCATGAGTTTTGAAATTGTGGGTCAAGAAGTGCACTCCTAACCTCACATTAAAATAAAAAACTCCTTTTTCTAACTTTTTGAGTTGGAAAAATTGAGTAACTGATGGAACTTCATCCCTAAAAGAAGACACCATAAAGAAAGCTATCAGGCTAAAAGAATTTGGATACAACTGACATAAAGGCACTTGATATTGATTGGACACGTCAATATAAAAAGAAGGTATTGGAAAGCGCAAATCAGCCTCAATTTGAGCGACAAAAAAGCAAAAAGAGCCCAAAGGGGGCTTGTTCGGACAAGCTTGAGAAGAGGGGGGAAGAAGTAAACTTTTTCTTAATTTTTGGGCATTGGATAACAAAAAACGAGAAGAATACACCTCATATGATGGAAAACTCTCCTTTATTTTGAGCATCTCGGAACAGATTTGTTCCTCACTTACTACAAGAGAGACTTCATCATCGAAAACATCCTCGTCTGACAAGGTCTCATCCCACATAGCATCACCCGTCGCTCCATACTCCTAACCGGGAGAGAAGGGTTGAACATGAGGTAATGGAAGGCTTATTTTTGTTCTTTCACTCGAATCATTATCACTAGACGACACCTCGATTAATTTTTCATGATGAGATAACAAGTTTGATGAATTACTTGATGCAAGAGAAGACATGGTTTTGCTAAAAATAAGAAGACAAAAGAGAGGATGAAAAATTTAGAGTTATATGTGAAGATTTATCAAGAAAATGTTGCCCGAAAAATTGTGGGAGCTCGCTTGCATGGCTTAAAATTTTCGAATATGGGGAGAATATAGCCTTGTATTTTTCGAAAAGTATGAAGAGAAATAAAGGGAGAAGTCTTGTATTTAAAGACTAAAAATATATCTTGAAGGGATTATTCTAAATCCTAAAGGGATTAGAAGAGTCAAGAAGATGAATTTTATGGGGGAATTTTCAAAAATTGGTGAGAAAAAGAAGGGAAGGGGAGAAAATATATATCCACATACATAGCTCTTTTTGAAAATAGCTAGGAAAAGAGGAGATTTTTTAGGTATCTTGAAAAGAAAGGAAAATAAGAAGAAGAATTTTATTTGCACAAGAAAATTAAAAGGAGTTTTTATTGGACAAGGAAGCTAAGGAGGGAGAAAAAAAGAAGAACAGGGGGGGGGGGGGGAATTTGGACCTATCCCCCCCCCCCCCCCCCCAAAATCAACCATCTAAGGGCTCATGGGGTAGCCCATGAACCCACCCGAAGGTCACAAGGAGGAATTGATACACCCTGCACTCTTTTTCCCTTAACCTTGGTTTTTTTCCATTAGGTTTTTCTGAGGTAAGATTTTTAACGAGGCAGTCAACGTATCAAAAAGGATCAAACCCTCTTTAAAATTATGACAATGTATTGTACTCTCGAGATTGTTTGAGCCTTTTATTCCAAAATTCTCAAGAGTAAGGGGGCTTATGATATGGGTTATAATTTTCACTTCTCCTAAATGGGCTGACATGGAGTGGGCTTGTCAAAATAAATAAATGAAGAAGGCTTATGAATGGAAAGCTCGTGAAAAGCCCAAGTATATGCTTGTGAGAATGCTAAGAGGAAAGCCCAAAGGGAAGCTCATGAAAATGCTTATGAGAAAGCTCAAATAAAAGGATATTTGGGTAAATCTTATCTCAAACTACCAAATCCTAAAAGAGGGACATGGCTCATCGTTTCCCCCAATATCCGAGAACAAGTTGGAAGCAATCCAAGACTTTCCCAACCCTAGTAAAATTGGCCACCAGGCCTTTATATAGGGATTTTCACTTCATTTTGTGTAACTTAAGTATTATTATTTCAACTTTTGTATTATTAGAGAAAATACTGCAAAAATTAGGGTTTATGTTCTTGAATGTTCAAAATCAATAAAGAAGTCATTCTTTCTTATTTTCCTCTACACATTTCGAGTTTTTGAATATTTATTATTTGAGTGTTAATCAAGAGTTTAGAAATATTAATTACAACAATCAATCTAAGACCTTGTTTGGTTCTCCGATTTTCTTGGTGTGAAAATCCGAACCACATCAATTATAATCAATATATCCCATTAATAATTTTCACTCTAAGTGAAATTACTAAAATACTCTTTATGAAGTAAAACTCCTTTATTTTATCACCTTTATATAGAACGACTCTCTAGACTCGTCTTGATTGGCATTGATAGGATTCTAAGGATATAGTTATCACCAAGTCATTCCCATGAAACTATATCGAAACTCAATCAAGTATGAGATGAATACTTCATCTCGAACCTTTAAGTTACAATTACCATATGCGTATAAGCTCTTCACTGACGCAACTCGATCGAGTAAGAGTCGTGGAACGTCAACCTCATACAACTTGATACTGTACTATATAATCATACTGCTGTGGAATTACCAAACTGCCCTTTGTATCCAATATAGGTCAGTTATAAATGCTTTGGCCAAAGACTTTAATTTCACAACACCTATGACGTACAGGTCACTTCTCGTTTACTTTCGAGACAGTGCATTCCTTATTAGCAGTCCACTTTCCATTGTCAAACGCACCAATTGAATCGTACTTCGAGGTTGACCCCACCAACGGGTGATTGGGTCCAACTACTCTAATAACTTATTCAATGATACAAGCATAATGTAAAGGACTCCTCAGGTCTAAAGCTCACTTATACTACCATAACATGTGATCCTTATCATTGACTGTCACCGAGTAAAAACCCATGTGATAGGATTACAACAAGTCGCATTCAAATATGTCAACTTCATTAATCATATTCATGACATCAGTTCCCACTATCCAATCAGTGTAAGACTACCACTTCTTTGTCAAAGAAAGTGTCATACGAGTTGAATATAAATGCACAATCTATATTCTTTAACTCGTGAACCATGTTTATAAGATTAAGCACTTAACTCCACTAGTGCTTCTACTTATCATATAAGCGGTGGTGGGTACCCCTTGATCTCAAGGACTTATTTGTTCTATACATTCAATGCCATAATTAGATTTATAAGAACAAACTTAATACCTTTTATTAATGATATATAATGTTTATACAATATAATTAAAATGCCCAATTAAAGTCTAATTCCTCAATGGCATAGAGGGGATAACACCTAACAATCTCCCACTTGCACTCAATGCCAATTGCTATTGTATTTGAGTCACATCTTCTCGAGATGTTTCTCTAGCACCTGTTGGGAATGTGCCCTCAATGCCAACAGGGAGTTAGAAAAGAAGGCACGAGTTTATATTGTGCAACCTCTAATTAATATAAAGGCAATAGTATGTTGTTCGTATAATTTTTGATGGCATCTATAAAGTCTTAAATGAACAACTAGTCTATGTGAGTCAAGACAAACCTTCGCATTCCTTATAGTAGTTAAGGAGATGAGCACTGGAAGGGTTTCATACTTGATCACTTAAATCGTTCGCAAGTCGGAGAATCTCAATTGGGCATTGAGATTCGTATGGACGTGTATGATACACACTCTGACAAAGAAGTGCCTGTCGAACACTAGGGGATAGTGGGAGTTTGTGTCATAGATACATCGATGGGATTAGTGTATTCGAACACGGCTCGTAGTAATCCGATCACATGGGTTTTTATTCAGTGATTGTCAATGATTGGATTATTGATTATGAAGGTATGCGTGAGCCTTAAACCTGAGGGGTCATGGTCACAGTGTGCTTCTGACGTTGGATTCTATCATTAGAGTAGTTAGGCCCAATTCACCCGTTAAAAAGTTGGGTCGACCTCGAAGTGCGTTTCAATGGGCAAATAGCATGTGAGGTGATTACCAAGATGAAATTCACTGTCTCGAAAGTAAACGAGAAGTATCCTATGCGATCATAGGTAAATGAGATTGAAAGTCTCTAGCCAGAGCTAATGAACTAACTCGTGTTTAGTAATCTCATATTACTATGATTCTTAAGCATAGCATCGAGTCTTGTGAGTTTGACATATTCTATAACTCTCACTCGATCGGGATATGTCATTGAAGGGCTTATAATCATACGGTATTCATAATTTAGAGCTTCGTAATAACATGATCATTTCGTACTTGATTAGGCTACGATGTGGGAACATGGTGCTGTCTAGGTATCACCTGCATCCTTTGGTATCCTTCCACTGCCAATCAAGACAAACCTAGAGAGTCGCGCTATAAAGGAATAGACGGGAAAATCAAGTCTTGTATTCGGAGGGTGTTCTGGTAATTTGTCCCTGGGTAGGACTAATTAATTAATTGGACAAATTAATCTAATTGGTTGTTTAATTAGATTAAACAATGGTAAATTAAATTAATTAATTTGAATATTTAATTGACTAGGTTAATTAAATATTTAAACTATAAATATTAGTTAGTTAATTAATTAATTAATTAATAAGAATATTAATTTAATCAATATATATTTAATTGGATTAAATGTTAATTGATTAAATTAATTGGACTAAGTTGACTGGGTCAACATAGCCCAATTATTGTCCAACTGCCCATATGGGCTTGTACTGATGGGCCTTGTTAGAGGATTTATTTAATCCTCCAACACAAGTCAGAGAACACAATTTTTCAGATAAGTTGACCGTAGAAAACATAACGT
Source organism: Buddleja alternifolia (assembly GCA_019426215.1). NCBI lineage: Eukaryota > Viridiplantae > Streptophyta > Magnoliopsida > Lamiales > Scrophulariaceae > Buddleja > Buddleja alternifolia. The sequence continues at coordinate 10,078 of WHWC01000041.1, read as the reverse complement.
AAAATTCCTCCAACAGAAATATTAGACAGAGAAAAATGTTTTTCTCTCTTCTTTGTCCACTCCATCTCGCCTAGCCGCCATGGAGATTTCACGGAGTCAATTCCACCGCGTAATGATCTAGAGACGGTACAATCGAACAGTTGGAGAAGATTGAAGATTCGCGAAGATTAAAGATTGAATACGCGAGAAGGTAAGTTTTTCGTATTCATCTTTTTCTTGATTAAAACTCTATGAAAGCCACGAATTGATCTTGATTTGGGAATTCAGATCTATTTTTATCTTTCGTTGCGCATGCCTAACAGGATTCCCAACAGTGGTCTCACAACCAGATTTTATTTTTGCGTTCTTCATGTTTATGTGATATATCGTGTTGAATTCGAAATTGTTTGATTTGGAATCAAAGAGTATGGATCGAAAAACCTGCTTTTTTGGAATATATAGATTGGATCAAAATTTTGAGTTTGTTAAAATCTAAAATTATGCAAATCGTAAATCTGAAAAATTGGGAGTTTACTGATTTTCTTTTGCAATTTCGATTGGATCGACTTCTGGAAAAATATTTGATGTTTATGTGATAAATTTGAATATGGGCTGAAATATCTGGAAAAAACTGAAATTGAATGATCAAGGATTGAAAATCTGGATTTACAAATCTGTATTTTTCTTTTTTCCTTGAAGATTGAATTTCTGGAAAATCGAAATTGGAAATCAATGATTTGGGAATTTTGAAATTGGTTTTTGGTTATGCTGTGAATCTGGACTTGAAAAATGAAGACGAACAGCTTCGCAGAGGAACTCGACTGCGCCAATCGCCGCTGAAATCATTGCTGGAATGCTCGATTGAAGCTGTGATAGTCAGAGTTGGGTGTTGGGTGCCACCGCTGATAACATCTCCGGTGACACCGCTCGCCTCTGCTATGAGCAGTGCTGAAATCATTTCAGATTTGCGTGGCTGCGTATGATTTTGAAATTGCCGATTTCTTCGGAGATGGAGGCGCTAGACGCCGCAAATGGCATCGCCGAAGGTTTCGCTGTTTGTCGCTTGCATCGCCGGAGAAGATGCGGAAATCGCCTCTGGGATTTTTCGCCTAAGATTCTCTTCGGTTCGCCGAGTTTGCGCTGATCCGGTGGTGATGATGACTTTGGTGATGTTGGTGGAAGCAGCGGCCCAGGGCGTCGCTGCCACTGCCAGCGTAACTCCGGCAACGGAGCCGACGCGGCAATGGCGGCATAACCTTGAGAGAGAAGAAGGGAAATGTTGGACTTTGGGCTGTTAGGGTTTTTTGTTGTGTTGGGCCGATCCCAACACTTATTAAATTATGTGTTGGGCTTGATCCAATTCTCTTTTAATTAATGATGAGTTGGGCTTGGCCCACTCTAATTAATTAAACAAACGCCGAAGCTGATTTTATTAATTAAAAGGGAGCTGGGCTTGGCCTACTCGAATTAATTAAATTAATAGCCCAACCTATTTTAATTAGGAAGAGTTAGGCTTGACCCAACACGAATTAATTAATTATTGGCACAACACGAATTAATTCAATTAGGTATTGGGCTTGGACCCAATTGCAATTGAATTATTAATTGGGTATGACCCAAGCCCAATTTTAACTAATTAGGTCAATTTTTTTCAAGCCTTCTTTGTAAATTTAATTTAATTTAATTATTATTAAATTGGATTTAATCGAAATTAAATTATATTTGATTTACATAAATTAAATTAAGATTTAGTTTATTAAACGAAATTAAATGGGATTTAGTTTTGTTGATATTTTAAAATCTATTTAATTTACCCATCAAAATTAAATGAGATTTAATTTTGTAATTGATTAATTGGGACTTAGTCAATGATTCGTAAGCCCATAGAAATTAAATAAGATTTAATTTCACATTGATTGAAATTAATTTAATCTATCATGGAAATTGAGTAGGACTTGATTGTACTTAGATTAAAGTTAATTTAATCATTCCCATTGAAATTAAGTTTGACTTGATATCACACTGATTGAAATTAATTTAATCTTTTCATAGAAATTGAGTGGGACTTAATTTCACTAAAATGAAAATTGATTTAATCATTTTCATGGAAATTATGTGAGACTCGTTTTCACAATGATTGAAACCGGTTTAATCTTTTTCATGGAAATTAAGTAGGACTTAATTCCACTTAGATTAAAGTTGATTTAATCCTCCCATTGAAATTAAGTAAGAATTAATTTCAGATAGATTTAATATCATTTTGATTAAATTAGTCTTAATCTTCTAATGGAAATTGAATTGGATTTAATTCCATGAAGAATAAATTGGATTTAATTATCATATTAAAATTAAATTAAATTTAGTTTTGTTATTAACAAAATTAGATTTAATTGATTATGATATAGATTTTTTGATCACATAAAATTAAATCGGATTTAATTTCACTTCAATTAAATAGGATTTAGTCTTAGTGACAAAATTAAATGGGATTTAATTTTGAAAATTAACAAAATAAATTAAATTTATCTTATGCTCTTATCGCATGTGTGCTTTTATGTTTAAATGCTTGTTATATATGATGAGATGCACATTTCATGGACTTAGATTTATGTTTTGTAATGCATGCTTAGAATATATGTTGATTAGCCCATTGGCTTGGGCCGATCTAGTTAGTCCATGAAAATGTGTAATAATAGAATTGCTAGATTTTTCTACACTTTATATGCATGTTAGCACGGTAGGAGTTAATATGTTTTGTGAGACCTGATTAAAATATTTAAAATTCTTCCAAATTAAATAATATTGAGTTAGTAAAGGATGTGAGTCATCCTCTCCCTCCACTAAGCTTTCTAAAATTAAAATTACTATAAATGTGTAATGCTTCCCAGTTATGGGGGTTATGCATTTAGAAATAATTTAAAATTTTATTATGTGCATGGAATGCCTTAATCGAAGCATATTTCACCCCAGAAACTTGTTCGGTTGCAAGGTGAAATTCAAATGTTAGATTATAGGAGTTAGTGGGAATGAACTCAGGTAGTTCACGAGCTTAGAAACCTATTCAGTTGCGGTTTGGTGAACTATGGGGTATTGAATCATTTATTGGATAAATTGGTGTATGACACCACTTTTAATAATCGGTGGGCCAGAAATCGGTTAGGTTGCAACCCACTGAATTATTTGAAAAACTCAATACTCACTTCGAAATCTATCCAACGAGATTTTCAAAAATTGCAGTAGGAGTGCAATGTTTCAAAAAATATAGTGGAAGTCAAGTAAAATTAAAGTCCTAGTTTTACTTGTGTACAATGTATACAATGTGAACATCCTAATTGAATCTTGTTTATTTTCTGCGTTTATTTTATGTCTCTCTTAGAAATAAAACCCGTTTAAAATTATGCTCGAAATTTTTTTTTGTACTGGCCTAACCAAATCAACAGACTTAGAAACTTGAGTAACGTCCTCAGTTCAGAGCCATTGATTTGTATGCTTCAAGCAATCATTACTCAAGTCTAAGAATGAGACGAAGAGTAGGGCTTAAATATGAAGTGCACTGGACATAGAACCATGTGTTTTGAAAACAACTGTTCTATGATCGATTTTCTCAACCCTTTGTATTCTACATTCTAGAGCTAGTGCTCATGTTTGAAGAATTTAAAAGAAGTACAAAAGCTGAAAAAATAAGAGGTGATCAATATTGGAACCAGACATGGTGTCGGGTGTATCCAAATATAATCCACCTCTGTTCTTTTATAATTCTGAACACGTTTGGATGATTGTTTAGTTTTTATCAAATGGCATTAAGAAAGTTATCATTTTCTGACTTGGTGAAGAAATGATACTTCTTTAAGTTTGGTAATAACTTTCATGACATCCAAACAATTCTTCCAATTTGTTTCTAGCATACTACATTCTCTAGTTTATTTCACAGTATACCAAGTCCGAACTTTCAAATCGTGTTAACAATTTTAGTAAGGATGAATTGTTCCTTGATAAGAGGCATTTTTACGTGTTTTTAAGCCCCTTTGCGTTTATGTCTTAGGTTCATTTATCGCTTGATTCTTGCCACATGTGCGTTTAATTCGTGCATTAAGTGATTTCAGGTCTTAAATGGATACAATCAAAGAACGGGATGAAAAATGACGTATAAAACAAGTTTAGGCCAAATTTCTATGCACCCCTACGCCTAGGCGCCATCTTGCCCACGCCCGGGCGCCGTTTCAGCACCACTTTCCACGTTCGAGCGCTTTTTCCGTATGTTTAGAGACCGAATTGGATGAAGTTTCCTTCTACAAAGTTGTAGAACTATGTGTTAGCTTCAAATGAGGACTTGAATCATCCAAATCGGAGTTTTGTGGAAAGAGTTATGAAGGAAATACAAATACTGCGCCAGACAGAGGCAAATACTCCCAACATTCTGATTTGGGCGCCCGAGCGCCATAAAAGCCGCGCCTAGGCGTGGCCACATCCGAGATTTGATTCCTTTCAGCCAAAAGATCATCATTTGATGGGGGAATGGAACATTTAAAGCCAAGAGGTCATCACATGTATGGGGGGGATGTCATAAGTATGTTTCTTACTAGATCTACTTTTGGGAATTTTATACTACTCACTTTAAGAGTAGTGGAGGGGACACTAGGGGGGACATACACATGAGGAGCTGATTTGTGGTGGTCTTCTTAAGGATCCTAGGGGGGCAATTGACCGAAAAACATCTGGGAGAGAAAGGGAGAGAGAGGATTGGATCCATCACTTTTCACTCATCATCATTCATCACCATTTTCTTCATCACTTTTGGAGGGGAACAAAGGGAGAGGAGCTAAGGATTGAAGATCAAGAGCAAAGATCCATCATCAATCAATTGAGGGAGTTTTAATTATTTGCATTTACATGTTTATTTCCATGAGTATGTATATGTTTGTATTAGATTTTCTTAAGGCTTTGATGAGAGGCTAATATTGTAGAACTAAGGCCATGTGAAGGCCAAATTTATGAATCAATATATGTGAAGTTGCTCTTTGTATTAATTCTCCTATTGCTTTGTGTGTTAATTCTATGCTTTTATTCCAATCATGTGTTTGATCACCATATGCTTGCTATCTTGCCTAATCTAGTTGTTCGAGAGAAAATAGATTAGGGTGCAAGAGAATTAACACATCATCCGAAACAAATGAGGGATTGCCCTAGAAATAGGTAAAGATTCCCGGGTGTTGTTAGCCGGATTCGTTCGGGGAAGCTCTAGAACGTTAATGCGTGAGTTTTGATTAGATTCTCGGATAGACATATTTAGAGAACCGTCAATTAATCATAGGATTATTATGTGCCGAGACATCGGGTAATAGTTAATTTAGGAGTTTCCACCAAAGCAATAGGAGTCTAATAATTCGAAGAGTAGCTCATATATATTGACGAGTAGATTCGGTTGTAGCATGTGCCTTAGTCATTTTATCATACGTGAGATTAAATCTATAGTACGTTTCTCTTTGGTTCTTCGTTTGTTTAATCTTTTTCTTGCACTTTACTTTAAATTGTCTTATCTTTTATCGAAAATCATTAACTAGAATTCAAGTCCTTGTGGTTCGACAACCCGGACTTTTTGTCCACTTATTACTACATACGTCTAGTGCACTTGCTATCATAGCACGTTAGCTTTTAGCGTGTCATTCCTACACTTAGTTTGATTAAACCGGCCAATAATCTTGTTTCGGGGTAGTGTTTATTAAATTTTTAAATTTCACTGTGCTAACCTACCTCGGGGATTACCCAACCCAACAACTTGGTGGTCCCAAGTGGCATACGAAAGGGTCTAGAAGAGAGGGGTAAGTTTCCCCTCCCATATTTAGAGATCATAGGAAGTCAGTGCATAAATTTTGATGGATCACTATTGGGTGTCCAACCAACAAGCGATTCATTACAATTATAGTACTGAGTTTAGAATCCCATCTAAGTTAAAGAGTTTTTGTTGGTCCCACGGAGCGTCTAGAAGGGGGGGTTGAATAGACGCTTGAGTCTTTTTCCACTTCTAAAAACTTCGTAGTAAATTTCAATTGGACGCTTGAGAAAGGTAAACGCTTGGCTAAGCGTTTACTTGAAGACTGGTTTGATAAAGTTAACTTAGACTTTGCGATTTCAACGATTACCAAAGTAGGGTAATATTTCAATCGCTTAATCAGGGTTAGCACAGCGGAAGTATTTTAAAGTCTTCTCTTTGAAAATGTTTAGCGTTACAAAAGTTTTTCTTTAGTTGCTTTTCTTTTAAATCATTTTGAACGCTTAAAGTGCTTAGCGCTTTGTCAAGCGCTTAAGCCTGTTTTGAAAGCTTAGTGTTCTGTTTTTCACCGAGATAGTCGCTTAACTGTTTTAAAGCCTTTTTCAAGATAATATGCAAATGTAAAGCAAAGTATTAAAACAGTAAAGTGACATAATAAATTGTAAGGTTCACTGGGTGGTGTAATCCCAGCTACGTCCTTCTTCTCCTCGAACACTTGTAGGCAATTCACTAAATTGATTATCGAAGAGTCACACAGAGACTTCTACAAAGTAGGGACAAAGGAAGAGATGGATGTGGATGACTTGAGCTCCTTGGTCACACTGATTTCTGCTACAAGCCACTTCAATCCTCTGCTTCTGGAAAGACGATCTCGAGCTCCTTAATCACACAGATTTTAGCTCCAATAAAGATCTTCTCCAAGATGGCCTTGAGCTCCTTGATCACACAGACTTCAGCTCCAATAAAGACTTTCTTCAACAAGCTTCTCTTACTCAAAAATATTGCTTGTGGAAGTCAACAATCTTTCTCACTCAGATGAAAGGTATTGAGGGTTTATTGTAACAGGTTTGTTTGATGTTGGGAGGTTCAAACAACTTGGGATATCTCAATAATAGTTTGGGGTTCTTCTTTGAAGATGTTTGAGATATCGGGTGACTATCTGGAATGTATTTGAGAAGCATGAAGGATTTTGGCTATGGAGTTTCTAAGCTTTTTCTTTCAAATAGTTTCTCAGCTCTCTTTCACATTTACGTCTTTCACGCACATGTATTCGCGTACTTTTAGAGATAGCTGAAGGGTACTATTTATAGGGTTTCTCGGGATTTGTCCGTTGGACACAAGTCAGGCGCGTGTACCTTACGCAGAGCTTTAAATAGTCCCTATTCTGACATTCCTTAATTTCTGCTGATTCTGATTGGACAGGAGCAGGTTTGAACTTGAAAGGCTGACAGTCTAGTCAAAAGGTGGCTTGTCCACAAGTCATACTGTCTTGTCGCATTTAATGCACTTTGAATTTATTTCCCGCTGAAAATAAATGACCGTTCCTGATTGGATGACTTGAGGATGTATTTCAGGTGAATCGCTTGAGCAGACAGAGCGCTTGGTTTAACACTCCTGGAACAGTCCTTTAGCGTTAGCTAGTCGCTAAGAACTTTATCTGAGCGCTTGATTCATAACTCCTGAAATAGTCTTTAAGCGATTGACAGACGCTTAAGACAAATCTTCATCTTCACTTGACTTCAGACGTTGATCTTCAACTTCATCTCTAATAGACTCACCTAGAATTCTATTAACGACTCGGTATCTAATACTTAGTCAAAAATCTACAAAGATAAAAATTACAAGCCTAACAAACTAATACACTTTCAAACACTTATACAAGTATTCTATGAAAGTATAAACTTACATTCTTTTGGAGTCTAACATGAAATCCTATCTTGTCATCATCAAAACATCTAACAATGAAATTCCTAACAATTTCCCCCTTTTTGATGATGTCAAGACCTTAACTCTTATAACTCTTTTATAGATTAAGAGTTCAAAGAAAAGCCCAAAATAATATAAGTTAGCATTTAGAAAGTTAGATTAGTTAGCTAATATTAGATTAGCTTCAACAAGGTGTTTCAGCGATAAATCATTCATTTATATAAATGGAATTGAAGGGGTAATGATGTATACTGAAAACTCATACCTTGTGTTCTTTCTCTTTTCCCTTACTACCCCTTAAACTGCTTTTCTTACCTTTTCTCCCTTCTTGGCATCATCAAATTGCATCATCAGAGGAACGGCTACAGGATTTGCTCTAAGCTTTTGGTGATAGGGAAAATACTGCTGGCAAGCGACCCAAGAAGATTGTCTTTTGAGCGCTTGGGGAAGAGGACAAGTTGGTATGGGGATAATCTCTCAGCCACTTCTATCGACCGCTCAGCGTCCACAGTCACATCCACGTCTGCATGGACAGTGTAACAGAACAAAATCCTCTAACAATTTACACAGTCGCTTCCACGTCTGGAAGGATAGTGACAAATCTCTAGCGATTTCCACCTTACTAATCACATAGGGTACTTTCTCACTCACTTATGAGAGAACAAATCTCATATTAGATATCTGCTAAGACTACCACTTGCCCATCAAGTCCGCATTTCGAGGTCCACTCCACCAACGGGTGAATTGGGTCTAACTACTCTAGTGAAAGACTTGACATCACAAGTGCATCTTCAGTCTGATACTTCATGTCAAAGGTTCAAATATAACTATTACGCATAATCAGTTCTGTCATTGACAGTCACAGAGTGAAAACCCATGTGACAGAACCCATGCAAGTCATGTTCGAGCAGATCAGTTCCACTGATGTGCCTACAGTCTTAAGCTCCCACCATCACATGGTGTTCGACTGGCACTCCCATGTCAGAGCTAAGATTGTACAAGTATTCAAGGTCTTTATTTGTCCATTAAAGACTTCATATTACTTGCGAACTTGTTTAAGTAATCAAGATCAATCTCTCTAGTGTCATTCTTCTTATCCTATAGGAAGTAGAGGGATTGTACTAAAACATGGACAAAACGTTTTACACTACTTATGAATGCAAATAAGATTTAAGTGAAAACTAAATGATGCCTTTTATTAAAACAATAAGTAAGTTCATTACAAGATAGATGCCTTATTCATTCTATCCTATATGGCATCTGCAGGCATAATCCTAACAAACCGCACTTCGAAGTTGATCCCACCAAAGGGTGAAATAGATCTAACTACTCTAATAGCTCGTTTAGTGTCACAAGTCCAATCTTAATGAATTCTCAGGTCTAAGGCTCACGTACACTACCGCGATCAGTAGTTCAATCATTGACTATCCAAGAGTAAATGCCCATGTGATTGAATTACGGCGAGTCATGTTCGAATATGTCAATTCCATTGACATATCTATGACTAAGCTCCCACCATCCAAAGTGACCGACTGACACTCCTTGTCAAGCTTGCGTCACACAAATCTGGTCTTAATGCCCAATTAAGATTCGTCGACTCGCAAACTCTGGTTTATGTAAACAAGGAACCGATACTTCTAGTGTCCATCTCCTCAGACCATTGAGAAGTAGAAGCTCCCTCTTGATTACCTTGGACTTATTTGTTCAATACTTATATTAAAGTCATCAAAATGGATATGAACAAAAAGTATGCCTTTATTAATTAATAAGAGTTAGTACAACATAAATATAATGCCCTAATAATCTAATTCCTCTATGGCATGGATGACATAATCCTAACAATGTCCCACTTGCACTCAATGCCAATCTCTATGGTATCTAATACCCATCTTCTCAAGATGTCGTTCTAGCACCGCCTATGATAGTGGCTTGGTTAGTGTGCCAGCAACGTTATTTGCTGAATCTATTTTTTGCACGGCAATGTCGCCTCTTCCAACAATCTCTCTAATAATGTGGCATTTTCTCTCAATGTTTTTGGATTTATTGTGAGACCTGGGTTCCTTAGCATGCGCGATGGCTCCATTGTTGTCACAGAATAGTGGCAACGGGAGCTCCATGCTAGGAACCACCTGACGTTCAGCCACGAACTTCTTTATCCAAATAGTCTCCTTAGCGGCCTCTAAGGCAGCCATGTACTTAGCTTTGGTGGTTGAGTCAGCCATTGCGCTTTGCTTGGAACTTTTCCAAGACATTGCTGCACCGTTTAAAGTGAATACAAACCCCGATATGGATTTACGGTCATCGACATTAGACTGAAAGTCAGAATCAGTATAACCTTTCACTTTTAGTTCCCCATCTCCATATGTCAAACACATATCCTTAGTTCTTCTTAAGATATTTTTT